>JAVJIX010000114.1:0-247500 GCA_036785185.1 Paratrypauchen microcephalus | reverse complement strand
TCCCCTGGGCCTATCCCTCTCTCCTCTCTTGTCCTTGGTGTATCTCCTTCGTTTTCTCTTTTTGTGCCTCCTCCTCTATTACTCTTCTCCCTCCCCCTCTCTCTCCCTCATTCTTGTTCTTCGTATCTCCTTCTCATCACTCTCCCCTTCTGTCCTCTTATCCTCTGGTCACAAATAGGTTGGCTCCTCTCCTCTCTCTCTCTCACACTTTCTCTCTCTTCTTTTCCTCCTCTCCCTCTCTCAACCCCCCATTCTCCATCTCCTCCTCCTGTCCCTCCACTCTCTCCCTTTCCTTCTTCTTCTCTCCCTCCCTCTCCTCTCTCCTTCACAGATTTCTCATCAGTGACCCAGCGTCTCAGACGGGAACTCTCCACATCTTCTCAAGAGAAACGTGTTTGTGCGACAGAGATCGGCCGGACACCAGGGGAAATGAAACAGGAAGTCTTCAAGTGCTGATAGAACATGGCACCATGGGATTTTCATTTATCCCCAATTGATACTTTGCATCTGTCAACATCAACATTCTCCAATCCAATCCAATCCAACTTTATTTCTATAGCACATTTTATAAACAGAGACAGTTTCCAAAGTGCTGCACATAAAATCAATAGAACTTAATAATAACATTACTAAAATAGCAATAAATAAAGTGCTAATAATAAAATAACTAAAAACAATAAAAACACAGAGGACCACACAACTCATGCGGGATTAAAAGCCAGAGAATAAAAGTGGGTCTTAAGACGAGACTTAAAACACTCCACAGTGGGAGCTGTTTTGATGTGAGGAGGCAGAGCGTTCCACAGCTTTGGTCCAGCCACAGAAAAGGTTCTTAAAGGGACAGTGTGTAAGATTTTTACCCGTTAATTACTGAAATTGAAGATACCCATTCAAAAATACATTGTTTTCCAAGCCTTTTCACTTCCATCATGAAATCAAAGTATTCTTTTGGACTTGGATATAGTCACATAAAAGGGGGATCTTCCCCATGCAGAGGCAGCCATTTTGAATACGAGAGCCGCAGAAGGACATTTGGGCTCCGCCTTCGCCTTCGGCAAGGCTCGTGGTTTTGGGTAAACAACACAAGCATGCTGCCGGATCAGACGTCGTAATGGATCTAACACGTGTTTTGGACTAAATTGTTTTACTGAATTTTATTCGCTGGATCCTTACGGACAGATTGAGAGCAAGTTTATGGTGAAATACAGAGTTTGACCTGTGCAAAGCATTCTAAGGTAAGCTAACCTCGTTTTGTGCTTTTCCGTATATTGTGCAGGGAAATGAATTGCATAGTCAAAAAGAGGAGACTGTAAGGTTTCATTTGATGTGTAGAGTGTCATGGTACATGATCAGGAATGTGTGTTTTCATGAGTAAAAAAACAAAAAACAAAACGGGACCGCGTTTTATTTATACAGTAGCGGCTCGTGCGCGGGTGACCCTCGAGGTCTGCCGTAGCTAAAACAGAAAGTGCAATAGCACCATCCACCTATGCGCCACGAATCCTACACACTGGGGCTTTAACAGCCTTGCTCCTCCATATTTGATGCAACTCCCTTTGGTCCACAGCTCAAACTGGGCCAAAGGTCAAACAACCAAATTCTACTGGAAGTCCCAAGTTTCAAAACACTCTTTTAAAATGAAAAGAATAAGTGAAACCTTCTCTTACAGCAGACAGTATTTGTTTGTCCCTGAATGAGGCAAACCACATGTTCTATTGATTATCTGTTCTATTGATTATCTGTTGTGTTCTGTTTAGTCCAGAGCAGAAGTGTGAGGACATGTCATTGAGTCATTATTTTTTTCCAGTAAAATCAGAGAAAATCCTCCACAAACTCAGAGCTGAAGGAGGAGCGTTTAAAATCTATCCACTGGCACAATATCAATACTGATGTGCTAAATGCACAACTGAAGAAGCATCTTGGATGAGCTGCGAAATATATTCGACCAAAACTAACTGACAGTTAGTTGGCAAATTGAATTTCTCCTTTGCTGTGGATTCTACCGGGACGACTGAAGGATTCTACACATAAATGCAAAGTGCTAAATGCCGCACAAAACCATGATCTGAAAACTGAGGTACACACTTCATCTGCTTAGTGAATGTAGTGTGTGTGTGTGTGTGTGTGTGTGTGTGTGTGCCTCCTAAATCATAAATGGTCTTACAGATTAAAATCAAAGTCATGTTCCCCACAATATGTTTGGTTGCACAAAATTTTTTATAGTTTTCTTATAATAGTTTAGCAGTTCAGATTTCAAATTCAAATGCTAATGCTCCCCTTGTGTCAGATGCCCTCCCGTCCTCCTATATCCCTGTGTGTCAGATGAAAACACCTAAATCTAAGTGTGTGCTGCCTCCTGTGCCCTCTGCAAATTCAAGTGCTACATGACATCACACAGGACTGGCCTGAGCACCTGGCTGCAGAGGCAGAGTTTGACCGTTTACACTGTTCTTATGCCCCCAGACCCCACCCATCCTCCCCCCTCACTCTCCCCTTTAGTCTTCCAAATCAAATCAAATCAAACTTTATTTATAAAACACTTTTCATACAAAAAAAAAGTAACACAAAGTGATTTACAGTGATTAAAAACAACCCACATTTCCTTCTACCCATCCAACCAGCCCTCCACAGCTACCCGGTTACACAACCAAACAACCCAAACAGTAACACACACACACACACACACACATACACGCACACACGCACGCACACACGCACGCACGCGCGCGCGCGCACACACACACACACACACACACACACACACACACACACACACACACAGACACACACACACTAACATGCTAAAATAGATAAAACTACACATAGTAAAAAGTGGGGCTGAATACAGGCGAACCAGTTGAGAAAGCACCATCAGAGAAGCCGTCTAGACCAAAAGCAGAGAGCCGTCCACCAACACCAGGAACCGCTACAGGGCCCCAGCACCATCCCCCCACCAGGAGCCCACGGGACAGACCCTGTGTCCGCTCCCGGTGCAGAGGGCACTCCTAAATATGATAAAAGAATATTAGTTCAAGCTTATAAAATGCCTAAAACGGCGGCACGGTGGCTGAGTGGCTAGCGCTCATGCTTCACAACAAGAAGGTTCCGGGTTCGATACCTGGGTCGCCCAGTTAAGTTAAATAAAATATGAATAATAAAAACAGGTGAAAGTATACAATTTCAAAGGCCAAGCTAAACAGGTGAATCTTGAGCCCACTCTTAAAAACGTGAACGTTCTCTTTGGCCCTGAGGTCCTCTGACAGGCAGTTCCATAGACGAGGGCCATAGTACTGAAAAGACACCGCTCCGTGAGTGTGTGTCCTGACTTTGGGAATGACCTGCTGCCGGAGGAGCGCAGGGTCTGCGAGGGTTCGTAAGGTAAAAGCAGTTCTGAAAGATAAGAAGGTGCGAGACCATTAAGACATAAAAAAAAAAACAGTAAAAGAACTTTAAAATCTATTTTAAATCGGTGTAATGTGGTCCCGCCCTCTGGTCCTAGTTTTGTGGTCCCTCGCTCTATCGCGGTTCACTGTTCACGGCCTCGCTGTTTCGTGGATTTTTTTTTTTCTAATTTTTTTAGTGTAACATTTCTTTTATAGTGTAACATTGTGTTCTGCGTCCTGATTGGCTAAGAGACTGTAGACCTTTGTCGATTGATAGATGGGGGACGCGGGGGGACCCGGGTATCATCTGCATAGCTGTGGAAGTTGATTGTTGAATTTGATTCCATGTTTCCCTTCCACCAAGAGGGAGCATGTACAAGTTAAAAAGCACAGGGCCTAAAATGGAACCCTGGGAGGCACCACATGTGATTTCCTGGACCTTGGAGGAGCATGTGTCCACACTCACCATAAATGTTCTGTCTGTGAAATAGGATGTGAACCATTCGTGAACAGCACTGGAGAGGCCGAGGTGTTTTAGGCAAGTTAAAAGAATCATGTGGTCTACAGTGTCAAAGGCAGTGCTCAGATCCAGTAGAACAACACAGTCACCTTTTGTGAATCACAATTTATTCTAAAATCATTTAAAATCTTTGCTAAGGCAGTGTCGGTGCTGTGGTTCACCCTAAAACCAGACTAATTTTTTTCCCTAAATGTTGTGATCATCTAAAAAATCATTTAGTTGGATTAAAAACATTTTTTCTAAAATTTTACTTAAAAATGGTCAGTTAGACACTGGTCTGTAGTTGTTAAAATCATTAAAATCTAAATTGCTCTTCTTCAGCAGGGGCCTCACCACCGCTGCTTTGAAGGCAGCGGGAAAGACCCCTGTCTGAAGAGAGCAGTTCATAATGATTAAAAGCTAATCCCTAAAAGATCCATTAAAAAAAAAAAAAAAAAAAAAATGGTGTGGGGAGTGGATCTAAAAGACGTGTGGTGGGCCTCTCTGAGGAGAAAACTTTGTCAAGCATCTCAGCATTAACCAGGACAAAACTGTCCAGTGTCTGGTCTCTGGTCCAGACAAACACTCAGATGTGCTAGAAACAGAAGAGAAGAGACAAGATAAACTATCTCATCTGATAGTGTTTATCTTTCCCATGAAGTGGTCTGCAAACTGCTAAATCAGGGTTTAAAATGTTGTCAGTGGTTAAGAAGAGAACTTTTGGATTATTTTTGGTGATTACTGTGGAGAAGTAATGATTTTTTGCATTTCTTATTGCAATGTTGTGTGTTCATTGTTGATTGATTAATAATTGGTGGTTTATTGTTGTTTTGTTTTCCAGACCCCTCCTCCCCCCACTCTCCCCTTTAGTCTTGCAGAGGGGTATTCCATCAATGCCGCTAAGCACAAAGCCTGGCTAATTTCAGAAAGCCGTGCTTGTTTTAGCGACAGTTCTCGCTAACATTAATCTCCGCTGAGCTACTGGCAGGGCTCTCAAGTCTCACGCATTGAGTGTGACACACGCAATTCGACGTGTTCACACGCCACACATGGCATTTCTCACGCTGATTTTTTTTTTTTTTTTTTGTGCCCAGAAAATCAGTCAGTTTCTCCTCCCCGCCCCGCTCCCCGGAAAAAAATCAGCCAATCAGAAAATAGATTGTTCTGTTGTTGGGCAGACTGTAGAGTGTAGTTTCAGCTGCTAAGCGCACACTACGGTGATGATAAAACAAACTGAGAACCATCAGGTAATAACTTCATTTATATAACTCTCATTAGTTGCTTTGTAGTTTAAGTTTGGTCTTTAGACAAACATTTACAGCAGGGCTCTCAAGTCTCACGCATTGAGAGAGACAATTCGACGCGTTCACACGCTCACACGGCATTTCTCACGCAATTTAAGCCCCCCCCTCGGGAAAAATTGTTCAGCCCCCCCGCTCCTCGGAAATTACGCAGTGTCACGCACGACCCCGCAGGCTAACTGTGGTGTATCCTGTTTATATAAGATGCTTTTATTGTGAAGAGGAGTTAAACACAAAACATGCACCATAGGTAAATCCTTCAGCTTAGGTCCTGACCAAGCCGAAGCAAGAAGATCATGGAGATGGTCCCCGGGCGCAGTAATGTGCTGCCCACTGCTCCTAATAACAGGATGGGTCAAATGCAGAACTGGAATTTCCCCACTGTGGGACTAATAAAGGCATAGCTTTCTTTCTTTAACCAGAAGTGTTCCAGAGTAATATGGTTGTTGTCGAATAAAAGGAGTAAAAGTGAATGGTGAGTTGTTCTTCGTATGTTGCTCAAATATCTATGCATAAAACCACGACACTTAAGGCTTAATCAGGCGGTGTTGCAATGAATACGTACCTGAAGTAAACAGAGTGTCAAACAAACAGTTCCACACACTTCCTGTCTGACTATCTGTGTTGTCCGAAATGAATTATGATTATTTGAAATGTGCTAGTGGGAGTTCAGGTGTTTGGTCCCACTTTAAACAAATAAAATACACCAGTCTTCAAAACCCTTTCACATTTTTATTGAAATTCAAAAAAAACATCTAACTGTTGTAATAATATACATATTTTTCTGTTACTGCCGTGTTTCACAGATAAATCATTCAGTGTTAAAGATGCACTGTGTAACTTTTCTGCCAGCAAATCAGCCAACCTATAACATACACAGTAAGGCATTATATTCGTAGGTTACACAGTGATGAAAAATTTGCACCATTACCAGAAAAATACCTTGAAAAACAGGTATTCAGACGCCTGTCCACAGATCTGACCTGTAACTTGGCCTAGTAGAGTCTGCATAGAGATCAGTTAAAAGGCTAAACCTCCAGCTCAGCTAAAATATGACACTTTCTTTTGGAAGGTCACTTTTATTATTTTTTACTCCACGGAGATGATTTGCCTGAATGTTACATGAAACACCAAACTTTGCAATCTCCAGCGAGACGAGCAGGTATCTTCACCAAACCATGATGTCAAAAGTAAATCTAGTATAGAAAGATATCAATATTGATACAAAAAAGTCCAATTCACAGGACAGAAATGAACCTTAAGGCCACATAGGAATAGAAAAGAAAGTACTGCATGTTGAAAATCACATTCTATTGTCTAAAGAACATTTGTAACATCATTGTGGTATCGGTATTGGAATTGGTATTGAGTCTTAGTAATGCAAGTTTGAAATTTGAGTATCATGACACTACCTGTAACTGAATAAATACAAGTTAGATACACTTAAAACCATACTGTGGAACATTCCAGGCAAAACAGTAACATTTTTAAGCAGGTGATGAATCCTGCATCAGAAAAGTTCCATAGTGCATCTTTAAACTATAAAGTCTTTAGAAGGATGTGACGTCACGTGGCCTCAGCCTGCTTCAGATGCCCTCCCCCAGTCCGGGCTCAGGGCTGCATGCGTATAGCTCCGTCTAGTCGAATCACCTCTCCATTGATCATGGGGTTTTCTGCGATCGAGGAGACAAGGTGGGCAAACTCCGCAGGGTCTCCCAGGCGCGATGGAAAGGGCACCTGACGAGCCAAAAATGAACGCACCTTTTCTGGAAGACTGGCCAAGAGCGGCGTGGAAAACAGGCCTGAGGGAGAGAGGAGGAGACAGGGTTAGGTTAAAGAGGGGTATTTGGCTTCTATGGGGTATTCACTGGAACACTTAAAGGGATATGCCATCCCCAGGTCAAACTTGGGCATCTCCCCACAGTCCAGAGACTAAAATAAGTGGTGGAAAGCGTTTTTCTGGTGACGCAGCCATTGTCCAGGTCTGTCAGCACTGACCGCCGCGGTATCTGCAGCTCCTCCGCGTTAGACTGGAGTCTAACGTCGCCAGAGAAAGATTTCGGCCAAAAGGAATTAATTTGCTCGATGCTTTTCCCAATTACTTTCTGTGTAGTGCGCATTCATATCGAGTGCAAATAAATGTGCAAATCAACACGGAGAGCTTGACTTGGTCATTTTGGGTGGGAACTATTTTTCAGTGCGGAAAAAGACAGACGAAGCACACACCACGCTGCGCAACAGGGGAACTGCCTTCCTGGTGCGTAACTGGGATTCCCCTGTTAGCGTGGTGTGCTTCGGGCGATTCTGGACAAGGCACCTTATTGACGTCAGATCGAAAAAAGAAATGCAAATCTCCACCTCCTGTCTCTGGAAATCACGCCCAGAGAGTTTGGACTGCGGACGAGCTACGCAATGCGAAATGTGTTTTTTTATTTGCCTGGAGGCACGTGCGAGTGTTTCAAGGCTCGGACGTCCTTTACCCGACCCTCTGGACCTCTGAAACAGCAGTGGCTTAATTTTATTTTCTGTGGAAATGTGTTTTTTTCACTGAAATGGCTCTCCTTTCTGTCTTCGTGCTTCAAACGCGGAAGTTGGGAGACAGCCACAGCGCAGCGCTCCAGCGGCTTAGAGGAGCGGGTGCGGGTGTGCGGGGGGGGCCCCACCCGCTCCTCTAAGCCAATCTGTGTCCTTCTCATTTGCATTCAAGCAAGAAGGCCCAGAATGAGTTGTTCAGAGAGTGAATTTGTGACCATGTCTGTGTAAATGGGTCTTTCTCATGCACTAAATGTTGATTTTGAAGAAGGATTCATTTACAGTATTAGGGAACCATTAAGGCACCATATAAAAGCATCAAGAAGTACCATGTCATGGGACCTTTAAAAAAAAAAAGAGACAATTATCCAAAAGTAGAATGAATGAATAAATGGTGCCTATAAAAGAGGAAGCTGAAAGCCCATCGTAATTCAGTCTGCTCTCATTTAGAACGGTTCTGTTAGGTACAGTTATGGACACAAGAGGGAACCGTTTCCTTCGTTACATCATTCAACCTGTGGACAACAACGCATGTGTCTTCAGAGTCTTGACGTCAAGAAGGAGTTTAGCTGACTGTCTAGTTATATTCAGCACATATAGTGAGGGCAGTACAATAATAGTTAACAGTGATGGTGTCAAAAAGTTTCCAACATGAAAGAATATACTCTGCTGCCCTCTGTTGGCCATTCTGAAGGTCACACTAGAACCAGTGAAGTAAAAGCACTTGGTTTCGAAAGACATACTCAAATAAACTCTTGTTGTGTCACAGTTGTACCTGGAGCAATAGTGACCACTCTGATGCCCATCGGTGCCAGGTCTCGTGCAATGGGGAGAGTCATGCCTACGATGCCACCTTTAGAGGCCGAGTACGCAGCCTGCCCCACCTACAGCAACAAAACACACAGTAAGATGAGAACACGACAATACAACAACTCAAAGTAAAATGAGAACACAACAGTAGAGCAACACAACAGCACAGGAGGGCGTGGAGGTTGTACGTGGAGACAGGGGAATGACACATACAACTTTACAAACAGGAGTGTCTCATGAACGCAGCAGGGAGTTTTCTCAAGATGAATAAAGCATTAATGACTTAAAGCCCCAGTGTGTAGGATTCGTGGCGCATAGGTGGATGGTGCTATTGCACTTTCTGTTTTAGCTACGGCAGACCTCGAGAGTCACCCGGGCGCGCCGTAACGCGGACACGAGCCGCTACTGTATAAATAAAACGCGGTCCCGTTTTTTTTTTTTTTTCCTCATGAAAACACACATTCCCGATCATGTACCATGACACTCTACACATCAAATGAAACCTTACAGTCTCCTCTTTTTGACTATGCAATTCATTTCCCTGCAAAACAATCACTCCCCGAGCACATGGGGCTTTTATACGGAAAAGCACAAAACGAGGTTAGCTTACCTTAGAATGCTTTGCACAGGTCAAACTCTGTATTTCACCATAAACTTGCTCTCAATTTGTCCTTAAGGATCCAGCGAATAAAATCCAGTAAAACAATTTAGTCCAAAACACGTGTTAGATCCATTACGACGTCTGATCCGGCAGCATGCTTGTTTACCCAAAACCACGAGCACACTCTGCCGAAGGCGGAGCCCAAATGTCCTTCTGCGGCTCTCGTATTCAAAATGGCTGCTTCTGCATGGGGGATCCCACTTTTATGTGACTATATCTAAGTCCAAAAGAATACTTTGATTTCATGATGGAAGTGAAAAGTGCTTGGAAAACAATGTATTTTTGGAGCCCGCACGGGGCATATTACATGCTCGGGGAATGCCCCGAGCTATGGCTAAAAATCTTACACACTGTCCCTTTAATAACTTCTGAAAGGCATTTGCTCAAAACACTGAGACACAAACAGACAGTAAGTGATCAGAGACGAGGAATAGTGAGATTCAAATTGAACCTTAACCTAACCTAGTCCAGAGCAGGTTATGAGTTTAGGGCATGTTACCATGGAGATATAACAGAAAGTGATCCTGATTCAAAGTACTGCTAAACAAAGGTTAACCACAAAGTTACCCCATAATCCAGCTTTGTAGTACCTGTCCGTCAAAAGCTGCCACGCTGGCTGTGTTGATGATGCAGCCCCTGTGTCCGTCTGCGTCAGGCTCATTCTTCCCCATCTCCCCCACAGCCAGACGGATCACATTAAAGGTCCCTGCGATGTTCACCTGGGCAAATACACAAGGACAATTACACTAAATTATGCTCAGTCAAAACTGCTCAATCCTCTGTGAACAACTCAAGCTTTGTTGACTAAAATGTGACTTTTAGCATAGTGGGCTCCCTAACTTTTCACACAAAGTAGCACCTAAGAAAACCTGTGACTTACAGAATACCAATAGATCTAAACCAGGTCTGTTACAGGCCCATTTCAGGCTCAAATGAGGGCTACACTAGGTACAAAATAGAACTAAATACACCATTGCTACAGTAGTCATAACCAGGACATTTGCTAAAGGAGGTCAACAAAAAAAAAAAGATCAAATTGGCTTTAAATTAAAAAGAGGGTATTTCACTTAGGTTTGTCCAGTTTTGCATCATGTTTTGTATACTTTGTCATGTGGGAGCATGGTGGCGTAGTCCTGTCGGCGGAGCACTGTACAGACTTACAGCTAACTGTAAGGAGCGTTTGAATAGGGTCATAGCATAGGTCATAACAGATTATTTAGAATTTGTTGTCTCACATTGATGACACGTTGGAAGTCCTCTAAACTGTGCGGTGCGTCCTTTTTAAAGTTGTAGGTTTTCACCGCCACAGCAATGCCGGCGCAGTTCACTGCCAGGTCCAGTCTCCCAAAACGCTCCCGAGCCAAAGACACCGCGGAGCGCACGTCTGCCTCTGAGGTTACCTGAAGAACATGGGATTCAACCACATCATCAAGTTTTCACATTTAGACATTTTAAAAATTATTTATTTATTGGAATGAAAGTTTTCAAAAATTAGTAGGAGAAGTAATATTATTTTATATAGAATATCTATGAGGGACACACATTAAACATCTTAATTCATTAACCATTGCATTTATATAGCGCCTTTCAAGACACCCAAAGTGCTTTATAGATCATTATTCATTCATTCCACACTTGGTGGTGGTAAGCTTCTATTGTAGCCACAGCTGCCCTGGGGCAGACTGACGGAAGCAAGGCTGCCACTCTGCGCCATCGGCCCCTCCGACCACCACCAGCACTCACGCACACACCACTTTCATACTAGGCAATGTGGGTGAAGTGTCTTGCCTAAGGACTGGCGCCCCAGTGTGGCATCTGGAATTCCCAGAGGTCCGAGTACTACCCAGGCCCAGACCCTGAGATCTGACGGGATCAGGCTTTGAGAAGCTGGTATGGCCACATCTTTGAAAGTTCTTGTTATTGTGAATGTGACTCACATCGGCGGGAGCAAAGGCACAGCGCTCCCCCAGACTCGCAGCCAGAGCGCCCCCTTCTGATGAGGGCAGGTCCAGGATCACAGCAGAGGCTCCACTCTGGATCAGACGCTCCACTGTGGCTCTGCCCAAACCTGAGGCTCCTCCACTCACCACGCCCACCATGCCCTGAAACAAGCACATACACACAGGGGTCCTAAGAGACACACTGGTTTTCTGTAGGGTTCATCACCAGGCTCATCTCCATGGGAACGTTATTGCTGGGAAGTTATGAATTTGAACCCTCTATTTTTAGGCCCGAGCGCGCTAAAGCGTAGGGTTTTGTTATTGCTCTGTTTTTTCTTATTATTTATTCTTATTATTACACCCCCCCCCCCCCCATTAAAAAATCTTTTAAAATGGCTCGACAGCGCCCCCTGGAAAATCAAAATACATTGCACCTATGGCTATACCCGTGTTGCCATGGCAACAGGCCAAACATCTGTCGTCGCCAATGGGACGCCCGGCAAAAACTTGCCTTTTAGTGGCCTTTTATTGTGGGCAGTATAAGGTACACCTGTGCACTAATCATGATGTCAGATCAGCATCTTGATGTGGCACACCTGTGAGGTGGGATGGATTATCTCAGCAAAGCAGAAGTGCTCACTATCACACATTTAGACAGATTTGTGAACAATGTTTGAGAGAAATGGTAATATTGTGTATCTGGAATGAATTTTAGATCTTTAAGTCCATCTCATGAAAAATGGGAGGAAAAACAAAAGTGTTGCGTTTATATTTTTGTTGAGTGTATATTACACTTTTGCTAGGCGACCAACAGGAAATCAGCCATATTGGACCGAGCACATGACCCGGCGCCGAAGGCGACTTTTCCTGTCCTCGTATTTTAACGAACTCCTCCTCGGGTTTTTGACCCAGACTCACCAGAATCGTGCTGTATCATCTCAAAAAGTGGGACATTAAAAGTTATTAAAAGCGTTCTAAAAGACTGAACGGTGTTTCCATGAAAACGCCACAAATTTCAGGTTTGTTTTTGCAGCTCGACATCAAATTTCGACAAGTGATAATCTGTGCATACTTTGGCCGATTTCGCTCAAACTTTTATCAAAAATAACAGAACAGTGCAGGAAAGGCTTACGAGTGACCCTCCTCTTAAAATAATTTAAATTAAAAGGCGAAACAAACAACCCCTTCCCAGCTCACCCCCAGGCATTCAACACACACATGCATCCAGATAACACACAAACTCACACATGTATCCAACTAGGAAAAAATGGGAGGAAAATGGCTCGTCCCCTGCGAGTGCAAGCGAGGGCCGATCATCGCCGCTTGCGGCTATATTTATGTTTATTATATTGTAATGTTATCTTTATTGCTGTTACTAAATGACTAGGCCCTGTGGCGTCACCTGCTTGTTTCCAGGTAGGTTTAATGCCAAGGTTTAACGGCATCCTGTGAAATATTCCAGGCAATATTTTTCATGGAGACTTCACACTAAAAGATAAATTAATAGAATAACTTTCCTTGCAGAAAAGTAAATGTCGCCATGTCTCCAGAAACGCGAAGTACGGGGGCCAGGAGGGTTCAGTTAAATTACAACCAAGGTGTATGCCATGTAACATGAGAGTTCAAAAAGAAATGAAATGAAGATAACATGTTTCATTATTGGACAACACTACAATAAGTATGTTGTCTGCAACGTAAATCAATGGGAGTGCTGTTGCTCCTTGTGCAAAGATAATTTAAGTGTGAGCACAAAACGCAAACAGAACGAAAGGAGCTGAAAACATGAGCAGAGAGCACAGGTGCTCACGGGTCTTATATTTAAACATGAGGTTAATCTTCCAAAGCGCAGAGGAACAGTTTGGACAAAAGTGAGCTCACCTTCACACACCGAACGTTCGCCATGTTCATCCACGAACACTGCGTGACGCGTGACGCAACCACGTGACGCACACACGCACCGCGACGGAGACACGAGGGACCGCTCCGAAAGAAGCTGTCGTTCAATTTCTTCTTGTCTTTCTTTTATTATTATTATTATTATTATTATTAGGGACCGAGCCCGAAGGGGGACGAAGGTCCCTATTGTTGTTGCTTTGTTTCCGTATTATTATTATTATTATTCTTGTTCATACACGCTGGGGCAATTTTGAGCATGTTCCCATGCTTCAAAACGAACGAAACTTTGCACGAGCATCACAAAGTCCTGCCAGTACGACCACACAAAGTCTCGTCCCCCAGTGACCCCCAGGAGCTCGATAGCGCCCCCTAGCGCGTTGTCTTTCGGGGCTGGCATACCGTTTAAGATAGGCGCACGAAATTCGGTAGGGACGTGTATCTCAATAAGACGAACAAATGCCTCACTGCAATGTCATGGCCACGCCCAACAGGAAGTGAGATAATTGGCCTTTTGTGTGATTTTGGGGTATTGGACATAGAATGGAATTTGAAACACTTCTCCTACACCGTACCTCAGATGGGCTTAAATTTTGGTGAACATAATCTTAAGATGTTGGAGATGTTAAATTGCGAAGGATTTTCAAATAGGTGGTAATATGACGATACGGCGGATCGATAAAGTTAGGTATGGAATTTGAAACACTTCTCCTACACCGTACCTCAGATAGGCTTAAATTTTGGTGAACATAATCTTAAGACGTTGGAGATGTTAAATTGCGAAGGATTTTCAAATAGGCGGTAATATGACAATACGGCGGATCGATAAAGTTAGGTATTTATTGAATGGGAGTGATGAGTTATGAATGGGAGGTATTTGTTGCTAGGCAACGCCCTGATCAAAGGTCTTTGATCTTTGTACCTTTGATCTGATATAGCTGCAAGCAGCAATGTGGGGACAAGCATCGAAGGTTCATGTAGGCCTCAGCATGGAGGCCACATGCAGGGTCTGACAGGGTCTAACAGAGTCTGACAGGGTCTGACAGAGTCTGACAGGGTCTGACAGGGTCTGTTCTGACAGGGTATCTACAATGTCATGGCCACGCCCAACAGGAAGTGAGATAATTGTGCCAGGCACACGAAATTTGGTATGGCTGTGCGTCTCAGTAAGACGAACAAACGCAGGTGCGAGGTCCCGACCAACGCCGCTTGCGGCTTTAATTAGGGACCGAGCCCGAAGGGGGACGAAGGTCCCTATTGTTGTTGCTTTGTTTCCGTATTATTATTAGGGACCGAGCCCCGAAGGGGGACGAAGGTCCCTATTGTTCTCGCTCTGTTTCTCTATTATTATTATTCTTGGGACACTTTTTTTTTCACACGCTTTTGGGCAATTTTGAGCATGTTCCCATGCTTCAAAACGAACGTGACTTTGCAGGGGCATCACGTAGGGCGGCAGCTACGCCTCCAAAAAGACCCGTCCCCCGGTGACCCCCAGGAGCTCGATAGCGCCCCCTAGCGCGTTGTCTTTCGGGGCTGGCATACCGTTTAAGATAGGCGCACGAAATTTGGTAGGGACGTGTATCTCAATAAGACGAACAAACGCCTCACTGCAATGTCATGGCCACGCCCAACAGGAAGTGAGATAATTGGCCTTTTGTGTGATTTTCTAAAATTTGACATACAATGGAATTTGAAACACTTCTCCTACAACGTACCTCAGATGAGCTTAAATTTTGGTGAACATAATCTTAAGACGTTGGAGATGTTAAATTGCGAAGGATTTTCAAATAGGCGGTAATATGACGATACGGCGGATCGATAAACTTAGGTATTTATTGAATGTGAGTTATGAGTTATGAATGCGCGTTGTCTTTCAGGGCTGGCATACCGTTTAAGATAGACGCACAAAATTCGATAGGGACGTGTATCTCAATAAGACGAACAAACGCCTCACTGCAATGTTATGGCCACGCCCAACAGGAAGTGAGATAATTGGCCTTTTTTGTGATTTTTAAAAATTGGACATACAATGGAATTTGAAACACTTCTCCTACACCGTACCTCAGATGGGCTTAAATTTTGGTGAACATAATCTTAAGACGTTGGAGATGTTAAATTGCGAAGGATTTTCAAATAGGCGGTAATATGACGATATGGCGGATCGATAAAGTTAGGTATTTATTGAATGTGAATTATGAATTATGAATGGGAGATTTTTATTAAATTTGGAGTTCTTCCTCAGACTAAAACTTCACAGGGTAATGTAGATGAGGAATACCAAGATTTTCATGCCAAATAACTGGCAGTCTGACATAGCGCCCCCATATGACAGGCCAGTGAACTGTCAGAAAATTTACAGCAAATGAGCGTTTTAACACAAAGAGGATCGTGGGTGGCATACGATTTCAGCCAGACACACGAAAGTTGGTATGGGTGTGTAACTCACTAAGATGAACAAAATTGTAATTACAATGTCATGGCCACGCCCAACAGGAAGTGAGAAAAAAAGACTTGTATTGCGATTTTGTGTGATAAGACATACAATGGATTTTAAAACACTCCTCCTACACCGTACATCAGATGGGCGTAAATTTTGGTGTACATGAGCTCAAGACATTGGAGATGTTAAATTGCGAAGGGATTTTTGATATCTTGTAAGATGACAAAATGGCGGCCTGATGAATGTTGCTACCATTTGAAAGTGCCAAATTCAATAGGAGGTGTGTCACCACTTCATTTTGAAACACTTCTCCTACACCGTACCTCAGATGGGGTTAAATTTTGGTGAACATAATCTTAAGACGTTGGAGATGTTAAATTGCGAAGGATTTTCAAATAGGCGGCAATATGACGATACGGCGGATCGATAAACTTAGGTATTTATTGAATGGGAGTTATGACTTATGAATGGGAGGTTTTTTATTGAATTTGGAGTTCTTCCTCAGACTAAAACTTCACAGGGTAATGTAGATGAGGACTACCAAGATTTTCATGCCAAATAACTGGCAGTCTGACATAGCGCCCCCATATGACAGGCCAGTGAACTGTCAGAAATCTACCGCTAGCTGAGCTCATAACAGGAAAAATTGTCCGATATGGCTTACCATTTTTGCCAGGCACACGAAATTCGGTATGGGTGTGCGTCTCAGTAAGACGAACAAACGCAGGTGCGAGGTCCCGACCAACGCCGCTTGCGGCTTTAATTAGGGACCGAGCCCGAAGGGGGACGAAGGTCCCTATTGTTGTTGCTTTGTTTCCGTATTATTATTATTATTATTATTATTATTATTATTATTCTTGTTCATACACGCTGGGGCAATTTTGAGCATGTTCCCATGCTTCAAAACGAACGAAACTTTGCACGAGCATCACAAAGTCCTGCCAGTACGACCACACAAAGTCTCGTCCCCCAGTGACCCCCAGGAGCTCGATAGCGCCCCCTAGCGCGTTGTCTTTCGGGGCTGGCATACCGTTTAAGATAGGCGCACGAAATTCGGTAGGGACGTGTATCTCAATAAGACGAACAAATGCCTCACTGCAATGTCATGGCCACGCCCAACAGGAAGTGAGATAATTGGCCTTTTGTGTGATTTTGGGGTATTGGACATAGAATGGAATTTGAAACACTTCTCCTACACCGTACCTCAGATGGGCTTAAATTTTGGTGAACATAATCTTAAGATGTTGGAGATGTTAAATTGCGAAGGATTTTCAAATAGGTGGTAATATGACGATACGGCGGATCGATAAAGTTAGGTATGGAATTTGAAACACTTCTCCTACACCGTACCTCAGATAGGCTTAAATTTTGGTGAACATAATCTTAAGACGTTGGAGATGTTAAATTGCGAAGGATTTTCAAATAGGCGGTAATATGACAATACGGCGGATCGATAAAGTTAGGTATTTATTGAATGGGAGTGATGAGTTATGAATGGGAGGTATTTGTTGCTAGGCAACGCCCTGATCAAAGGTCTTTGATCTTTGTACCTTTGATCTGATATAGCTGCAAGCAGCAATGTGGGGACAAGCATCGAAGGTTCATGTAGGCCTCAGCATGGAGGCCACATGCAGGGTCTGACAGGGTCTAACAGAGTCTGACAGGGTCTGACAGAGTCTGACAGGGTCTGACAGGGTCTGACAGGGTCTGACAGGGTCTGTTCTGACAGGGTATCTACAATGTCATGGCCACGCCCAACAGGAAGTGAGATAATTGTGCCAGGCACACGAAATTTGGTATGGCTGTGCGTCTCAGTAAGACGAACAAACGCAGGTGCGAGGTCCCGACCAACGCCGCTTGCGGCTTTAATTATTATTATTCTTGTTCTTGTTCACACTCGCTGGGGCAATTTTGAGCATGTTCCCATGCTTCAAAACGAACGAAACTTTGCACGGGCATCACAAAGTGCTGCCAGTACGACCACACAAAGTCCCGTCCCCCAGTGACCCCCAGGAGCTCGATAGCGCCCCCTAGCGCGTTGTCTTTCGGGGCTGGCATACCGTTTAAGATAGGCGCACGAAATTCGGTAGGGACGTGTATCTCAATAAGACGAACAAACGCCTCACTGCATTGTCATGGCCACGCCCAACAGGAAGTGAGATAATTGGGCTTTTGTGTGATTTTTGGGTATTGGACATAGAATGGAATTTGAAACACTTCTCCTACACCGTACCTCAGATGGGCTTAAATTTTGGTGAACATAATCTTAAGACGTTGGAGATGTTAAATTGCGAAGGATTTTCAAATAGGCGGTAATATGACGATACGGCGGATCGATAAAGTTAGGTATTTATTGAATGGGAGTGATGAGTTATGAATGGGAGGTATTTGTTGCTAGGCAACGCCCTGATCAAAGGTCTTTGATCTTTGTACCTTTGATCTGATATAGCTGCAAGCAGCAATGTGGGGACAAGCATCGAAGGTTCATGTAGGCCTCAGCATGTAGGCCACATGCAGGGTCTGACAGGGTCTGACAGGGTCTGACAGGGTCTGACAGGGTCTAACAGAGTCTGACAGGGTCTGACAGGGTCTGTTCTGACAGGGTATCTACAATGTCATGGCCACGCCCAACAGGAAGTGAGATAATTGTGCCAGGCACACGAAATTTCGTATGGCTGTGCGTCTCAGTAAGACGAACAAACGCAGGTGCGAGGTCCCGACCAACGCCGCTTGCGGCTTTAATTAGGGACCGAGCCCCGAAGGGGGACGAAGGTCCCTATTGTGGTCCCTATTGTTGTTGCTTTGTTTCCCTATTATTAGGGACCGAGCCCGAAGGGGGACGAAGGTCCCTATTGTTGTTGCTTTGTTTCCGTATTATTATTATTATTATTATTATTATTATTCTTGTTCATACACGCTGGGGCAATTTTGAGCATGTTCCCATGCTTCAAAACGAACGAAACTTTGCACGGGCATCACAAAGTGCTGCCAGTACGACCACACAAAGTCTCGTCCCCCAGTGACCCCCAGGAGCTCGATAGCGCCCCCTAGCGCGTTGTCTTTCGGGGCTGGCATACCGTTTAAGATAGGCGCACGAAATTCGGTAGGGATGTGTATCTCAATAAGACGAACAAATGCCTCACTGCAATGTCATGGCCACGCCCAACAGGAAGTGAGATAATTGGCCTTTTGTGTGATTCTGGGGTATTTGACTTAGAATGGAATTTGAAACACTTCTCCTACACCGTACCTCAGATGGGCTTAAATTTTGGTGAACATAATCTTAAGATGTTGGAGATGTTAAATTGCGAAGGATTTTCAAATAGGTGGTAATATGACGATACGGCGGATTGATAAAGTTAGGTATGGAATTTGAAACACTTCTCCTACACCGTACCTCAGATAGGCTTAAATTTTGGTGAACATAATCTTAAGACGTTGGAGATGTTAAATTGCGAAGGATTTTCAAATAGGCGGTAATATGACAATACGGCGGATCGATAAAGTTAGGTATTTATTGAATGGGAGTGATGAGTTATGAATGGGAGGTATTTGTTGCTAGGCAACGCCCTGATCAAAGGTCTTTGATCTTTGTACCTTTGATCTGATATAGCTGCAAGCAGCAATGTGGGGACAAGCATCGAAGGTTCATGTAGGCCTCAGCATGGAGGCCACATGCAGAGTCTGACAGGGTCTAACAGAGTCTGACAGGGTCTAACAGAGTCTGACAGGGTCTGACAGGGTCTGACAGGGTCTGTTCTGACAGGGTATCTACAATGTCATGGCCACGCCCAACAGAAAGTGAGATAATTGTGCCAGGCACACGAAATTTGGTATGGCTGTGCGTCTCAGTAAGACGAACAAACGCAGGTGCGAGGTCCCGACCAACGCCGCTTGCGGCTTTAATTATTCTTGTTCATACACGCTGGGGCAATTTTGAGCATGTTCCCATGCTTCAAAACGAACGAAACTTTGCACGGGCATCACAAAGTGCTGCCAGTACGACCACACAAAGTCCCGTCCCCCAGTGACCCCCAGGAGCTCGATAGCGCCCCCTAGCGCGTTGTCTTTCGGGGCTGGCATACCGTTTAAGATAGGAGCACGAAATTCGGTAGGGACGTGTATCTCAATAAGACGAACAAATGCCTCACTGCAATGTCATGGCCACACCCAACAGGAAGTGAGATAATTGGCCTTTTGTGTGATTTTGGGGTATTTGACATAGAATGGAATTTGAAACACTTCTCCTACACCGTACCTCAGATGGGCTTAAATTTTGGTGAACATAATCTTAAGACGTTGGAGATGTTAAATTGCGAAGGATTTTCAAATAGGCGGTAATATGACGATACGGCAGATCGATAAAATTAGGTATGGAATTTGAAACACTTCTCCTACACCGTACCTCAGATAGGCTTAAATTTTGGTGAACATAATCTTAAGACGTTGGAGATGTTAAATTGCGAAGGATTTTCAAATAAGCGGTAATATGACGATACGGTGGATCAATAAAGTTAGGTATTTATTGAATGGGAGTTATGAGTTATGAATGGGAGGTATTTGTTGCTAGGCAACGCCCTGATCAAAGATCTTTGATCTTTGTACCTTTGATCTGTCTTTGGCCACGCCCAACAGGAAGTGAGATAATTGTGCCAGACACACGAAATTTGGTATGGGTGTGCGTCTCAGTAAGACGAACAAACGCAGGTGCGAGGTCCCGACCAACGCCGCTTGCGGCTTTAATTAGGGACCGAGCCCCGAAGGGGGACGAAGGTCCCTATTGTTGTTGCTTTGTTTCCCTATTATTATTATTATTATTAGGGACCGAGCCCCGAAGGGGGACGAAGGTCCCTATTGTTGTTGCTTTGTTTCCCTATTATTAGGGACCGAGCCCCGAAGGGGGACGAAGGTCCCTATTGTTGTTGCTTTGTTTCCCTATTATTATTATTCTTGTTCTTGTTCACACTCGCTGGGGCAATTTTGAGCATGTTCCCATGCTTCAAAACGAACGAAACTTTGCACGGGCATCACAAAGTGCTGCCAGTACAACCACACAAAGTCCCGTCCCCCAGTGACCCCCAGGAGCTCGATAGCGCCCCCTAGCGCGTTGTCTTTCGGGGCTGGCATACCGTTTAAGATAGGCGCACGAAATTCGGTAGGGACGTGTATCTCAATAAGACGAACAAACGCCTCACTGCAATGTCATGGCCACGCCCAACAGGAAGTGAGATAATTGGGCTTTTGTGTGATTTTTGGGTATTGGACATAGAATGGAATTTGAAACACTTCTCCTACACCGTACCTCAGATGGGCTTAAATTTTGGTGAACATAATCTTAAGACGTTGGAGATGTAAAATTGCGAAGGATTTTCAAATAGGCGGTAATATGACGATACGGCGGATCGATAAAGTTAGGTATTTATTGAATGGGAGTGATGAGTTATGAATGGGAGGTATTTGTTGCTAGGCAACGCCCTGATCAAAGGTCTTTGATCTTTGTACCTTTGATCTGATATAGCTGCAAGCAGCAATGTGGGGACAAGCATCGAAGGTTCATGTAGGCCTCAGCATGTAGGCCACATGCAGGGTCTGACAGGGTCTAAGGCTACGTTCACACTGCAGGGCTTAATGCTCAATTCCGAATTTTTTGTGAAATCCGATTTTTTTGCGAGGCCGTTCACATTTCCAGTTAAATGCGAATTGTATGTGATCTCCAGTGTGAACGCTAAACTCCCCAAAAGTGTCCCGCATGCGCCTTGGAGGACACGATGACGTCACACGCAGCGAACGCGCTCAATGTTTACAGAAGTAGCCTAAAGTTGCTTTCGTACCAGAGCCAAAACATGTACAGCTTATTTGTTTTAAGGAGGAGACGGAGAAGAACGAGGTTTTTGGCCACAGCGTTTGCGGGGCAGTGGCAGCAACGTCTGCAGAAAGGAACATGTGGGTGCGGAGTCACAGGCAGGAGGGGTGGGATTACTACGTGCTTCGCCGCTTCACTGATATGAGTTTATATACTATTTTCGCATGACGAGAAGAACGTTTGTGCACATTTGTGAACGCCTACTTGTACCACTCTCATTGGAGGAAACGCACTCAGGTCGGATGAATGCGACCTGGCCGTTCAGACTGCAGTCGCATGTCAAAAGATCGGATGTGTATCGGATTTAGGACCACATATCCAAGTGGCCTGGATCGCATTTGAAAAAATCGGATCTGTGTCGTTCACACTGTCATTAGAAGATCGGATACAGGTCGCATAGAGGCGAAAAAATCGGATTTGGGTCGTTTCAGGCTGCAGTGTGAACGTAGCCTAACAGAGTCTGACAGGGTCTAACAGAGTCTGATAGGGTCTGACAGGGTCTGACAGGGTCTGTTCTGACAGGGTATCTACAATGTCATGGCCACGCCCAACAGGAAGTGAGATAATTGTGCCAGGCACACGAAATTTCGTATGGCTGTGCGTCTCAGTAAGACGAACAAACGCAGGTGCGAGGTCCCGACCAACGCCGCTTGCGGCTTTAATTATTATTATTATTCTTGTTCATACACGCTGGGGCAATTTTGAGCATGTTCCCATGCTTCAAAACGAACGAAACTTTGCACGGGCATCACAAAGTGCTGCCAGTACGACCACACAAAGTCTCGTCCCCCAGTGACCCCCAGGAGCTCGATAGCGCCTCCTAGCGCGTTGTCTTTCGGGGCTGGCATACCGTTTAAGATAGGCGCACGAAATTCGGTAGGGATGTGTATCTCAATAAGACGAACAAATGCCTCACTGCAATGTCATGGCCACGCCCAACAGGAAGTGAGATAATTGGCCTTTTGTGTGATTTTGTGGTATTGGACATAGAATGGAATTTGAAACACTTCTCCTACACCGTACCTCAGATGGGCTTAAATTTTGGTGAACATAATCTTAAGACGTTGGAGATGTTAAATTGCGAAGGATTTTCAAATAGGCGGTAATATGACGATACGGCGGATCGATAAAGTTAGGTATGGAATTTGAAACACTTCTCCTACACCGTACCTCAGATAGGCTTAAATTTTGGTGAACATAATCTTAAGACGTTGGAGATGTTAAATTGCGAAGGATTTTCAAATAGGCGGTAATATGACGATACGGCGGATCAATAAAGTTAGGTATTTATTGAATGGGAGTGATGAGTTATGAATGGGAGGTATTTGTTGCTAGGCAACGCCCTGATCAAAGGTCTTTGATCTTTGTACCTTTGATCTGATATAGCTGCAAGCAGCAATGTGGGGACAAGCATCGAAGGTTCATGTAGGCCTCAGCATGTAGGCCACATGCAGGGTCTGACAGGGTCTGACAGGGTCTGACAGGGTCTGACAGGGTCTGTTCTGACAGGGTATCTACAATGTCATGGCCACGCCCAACAGGAAGTGAGATAATTGTGCCAGGCACGCGAAATTTGGTATGGCTGTGCGTCTCAGTAAGATGAACAAACGCTGGTGCGAGGTCCCGACCAACGCCGCTTGCGGCTTTAATTAGGGACCGAGCCCGAAGGGGGACGAAGGTCCCTATTGTTGTTGCTTCGTTTCCGTATTATTATTATTATTATTATTATTCTTGTTCATACACGCTGGGGCAATTTTGAGCATGTTCCCATGCTTCAAAACGAACGAAATTTTGCACGGGCATCACAAAGTCCTGCCAGTACGACCACACAAAGTCCCGTCCCCCAGTGACCCCCAGGAGCTCGATAGCGCCCCCTAGCGCGTTGTCTTTCGGGGCTGGCATACCGTTTAAGTTAGGCGCACGAAATTCGGTAGGGACGTGTATCTCAATAAGACGAACAAATGCCTCACTGCAATGTCATGGCCACGCCCAACAGGAAGTGAGATAATTGGCATTTTGTGTGATTTTGGGGTATTGGACATAGAATGGAATTTGAAACACTTCTCCTACACCGTACCTCAGATGGGCTTAAATTTTGGTGAACATAATCTTAAGACGTTGGAGATGTTAAATTGCGAAGGATTTTCAAATAGGCGGTAATATGACGATACGGCGCATCGATAAAGTTAGGTATTTATTGAATGGGAGTGATGAGTTATGAATGGGAGGTATTTGTTGCTAGGCAACGCCCTGATCAAAGGTCTTTGATCTTTGTACCTTTGATCTGATATAGCTGCAAGCAGCAATGTGGGGACAAGCATCGAAGGTTCATGTAGGCCTCAGCATGTAGGCCACATGCAGGGTCTGACAGGGTCTAACAGAGTCTGACAGGGTCTGACAGGGTCTGACAGGGTCTGACAGGGTCTGTTCTGACAGGGTATCTATGTCATGGCCACGCCCAACAGGAAGTGAGATAATTGTGCCAGGCACACGAAATTTGGTATGGCTGTGCGTCTCAGTAAGACGAACAAATGCAGGTGCGAGGTCCCGACCAACGCCGCTTGCGGCTTTAATTATTATTATTATTATTCTTGTTCATACACGCTGGGGCAATTTTGAGCATGTTCCCATGCTTCAAAACAAACGAAACTTTGCACGGGCATCACAAAGTGCTGCCAGTACGACCACACAAAGTCTCGTCCCTGGGGGACCTGGGGGTCCCTGGGAGGTCCCCCAGTGGGGGGTCTCCTAGACCGTACCTCAGATGGGCATAAATTTTGGTAAGCATAATCTTAAGACGTTGGAGATGTTAAATTGCGAAGGATTTTCAAATAGGCGGTAATATGACGATACGGCGGATCGATAAAGTTAGGTATGGAATTTGAAACACTTCTCCTACACTTGGACATTAGGTCCCAGGAGGTTATTATTATTATTATTATTATTATTATTATTATTATTATTATACAAGTGTAGTGGTGGGATTAGAAATAAAAATAAAGGTTATCTTATCAAATATCGTAATTGCGAAATCAAATATAAACCCATGATAAACTATCTCTGAATTGGCGATGAGTCTGGATTTTTCCAGGCAAGCGATAAAGCACCACTGAATAGCAAAAAACTGCCTCATTTATTCTCTTAGTCTATTCTCTTTATTAGAAATGTATTCATTATATATTTCAACGTGTACTTGCATTAAACTTTAGTCTTTTGAGAATAAAGAAATAAATACATTATACATTACTTACATTTGTTTTGCCTCGAGATTAATTGGTAGTCTTTTCTTTTAGATTGATAGTAAATAGTGTCAATGTATATATTTATTTAGGATTTAATTGGCAAAGAACTAGAATTCTTATTTTCCCAGCTGGGAGTGAGACATCTGTCTTCCAACTTGATCTTTGGTGAGAGCCTATGACGTATGACCCTGATGACGTATGACCTCTGACCCTCCAATCAGAGAGAGGCCTGCGGAACGCCCCCTCCTGGTACAAAGGAAGAGAGACTGGAGATTTGACTTTGAAAGCTTTATTCATTTATAGAGTATTGTGACTTGGTAGAAGTGTGTTTACAATAATCACAATTTCTTCATAAACACTTATGAACAGTGTCATTTTTCTAGTATTGTGTGTCTCCATGGCGATGCTGAAATATTGTGCAGTAAAGCATTTCATTTATCTGACAGTATAGCAGGTGTTTTCCTTGCCTATATATTGGCCGAGTCATGTCTGCTTGCCATCATGGAGGTAGATAGGTTTAATGTCATACTGTGGAACATTGCAGACAAAGCAATAACATCTACATGGACACAAACAGGTGGAAGATCCTTCATCAGAAAAGTTACACAGTGCACCTTTAACACTGTACAGAAAAATGCATCTCCATTACAAGCTCGAAAACTGTTCTTTTCAACTGCACCTAGAGATAAAAGGCTTGGAACATTGCAAAAATAAACAGATCCAGCCTGGTTTAAGTGTGGCAAATGCATTCTTTTATTTATTACAAAAACATCAATAACATTTAATGAACACATCGTAAACTGTAATTCTGTTAACTGGACAACAGTTAAAGAGTGAATGGCTCTGGCTCTCTGTCACTGGGTGGCTATGATGGACACTATCTGGACATTTCAAATGGAAAAACATCTGGTGGTTGTTTTTTTCCATAGATCTTGAGAGCGGTGAAGCCTGATCCAGAGAGGGCCACCCGGAGAGCCGGGCTGAGCTGTGGAAGGCAGCGGGTCGTGCTGTTGCATCTCCAGAACTGGGGTTAGAATCAAACACCCCACAACAACACAACTCACTACCTCAACACAACAGAGCCAGAACACTTGGGCTGAAAACTGTAGTCATTTAAACGATTAAACAGTTGACAGTGTCTTAGTCTGCCTCCTAATCCAAGTCGACTCATGATTCTATTATTTCCATCGTGAGGATGTGATGGAATTATATATTATTAACTTTTGTGATTCTTTAATTTTTAGAAATGAAGCTTTAAAAGTGTGTACGTGACTTGTGATCATATGTTTTGAGTTGCAGAAAGGCCAGATATCTGAGGGGAGACGTAAGCAGACGGCTTGGCTCCTCCAATATCTAAGTCACAGTGACATTGTCCCTGTGAAAGATGTCATATCTGGGAATTATCTTATAAGTGTTTTGGTTTTAATAATTATGTTTTGGTTTGAATGATTATGTTTTGGTTTTAATGATTATGTTTTGTCGGCTGTCCTGCCACCTGTTCCCCCACCCCTTATGAGCAGGACAGACCACGTGTACCTAGGGATGTGAAAAACTGAATAAATAGCAAGCGGGGGGCACAGAGAACCAGGACGCTCAGAGCAGATTGGGCCAAGAGCATTTGTTACCTGGGCATTCTCTCTAACTGTTCTCCGCTTGCAAGTGAAAAACCTAATCTCTCGTCTTCCTTTCCTGTGTACAGAATATGTTGGGTTTTTACCAGCACCCATCAGGATGTGTACAGGACACAGCAGCAGCTGCTGGTATGTAGTAGGCTAGTTAAAGAGTTAGGAGATTCATCTACTTGTTTTCATTTAAATACACAATTTCAGTACCTCAGTGCAGCGCTTTGTAGGCCTATAAATACCGTAGATATTTTTTATAAATAGTAGTTTTTGCATGAACTTCCTCCGCAGGTGCAGTCTTGTGAGTGCGGTTTGGGTCAGATCAGTTTTGGCTCAGTAGTTTTGAGAGCTTTTGTCTCACCCCATTTTTAGTTAATCAATCGGCAGCACAAGTCTTAGCTCCACCAAGGATTTCTTTAGTCAAATACAGACCTACTCTTCACAGATCTGACTCGTGACAAAAAAATACAGCTTAAAAAACAAACAAACAAACACACACACACACACACAAAAAAACAACCATAACACTCATTCACTACCTCACCACAAAACAGACAAAACAGTTTCACACTTGTATCCCTGTATAAAACAGACAGACTTCATCAACATAGGAACATAGGCTTAAATGAGCACAACATCCTCCTTCTGTGACTCACAAGTGAATGAATAATGCAGTGTCAAAGTAGAAAGAGCGACTATGAGAGGCTGTATACAACTCCCAATTCTATAACAAAGTATGATCACAAATATATTTTTTATATTTAATAGCAGGCTACTGGGAGTAAGAGGTTTAAATAATATGAATGATATGTTACCAACTCTTGATTTAATTTAAGCCTTCTCATCTCCAATGGCAACCGAGCCTACAGTAACCATGGCAACAGGCTGCAGTCTCCTCCACCAAAAACAGGTCGAGACCAGGTCTAAACCAGGTCTAAACATTCATGGAGCAGCATTTAATTATAATTTCTGTACAAGTCTGAAGCAAAAATCTTCCTGTAAAACTAGTCAAGAGCCAGTCCAATATTTACTGAATATGAGTTCAAAACTGACTTAATCAGGACTGAACCAGGAACAAAAACTGATTACCATCTGACAAATTACCTGGGAGTGCATCTGATACAGGAGGATGGAAGGGCATCTGAAACACAGGGATATAGTAGGTTGAGAGGGCATCTAAACCAGGACTAAATCAGGGCACATTCAGACTAAAAAAATGGGATAAAAACTGGGACTAGACCTGAACTAAACCTAGACTAGACCAGGGCCAAAACATGTGCATGAGGAAGGACTTAAATGTAATGTTAAATGAAGGACCAAACTAGGACTAAACATGGACTAAACCAGGATCAAATGAACTCTACCCAGGTTCTAAACCAGGACTACATCATCCTCTGATAAGTCTTGTCTGCAGAAGTTAAGGTCCGTGGGAAAGACAGTAGACTGTATAGTTATCTCCCAGATCTGGTGTGATCCTAAAACTATACAAACTACTACCTCACCCCACAGCACCCATAGGACCCAAGAGGAGAGAGAGAGAGAGCGCCCAAGACTTAAGCCACACTGCAAAAGTCAAGAGTCTAATCATCCAAATTTGTCCCAGAAGAGCCAGATTCGAAAATAGGCGATTCTTTCATGATGCGTCTTCACTTTACGGGAGGACATCTGAAGGCTTTAATCTGCAAAACAAAAACAAATCATTTAAAACCAGTAATAAGTAAGTATATATAACATAGTATCACCGACTGGTTAGCCCCCCCGGGCAATGAGCAAGCCAGTGTGGGTCCTTGGGCAAGACCCTACTCCGCCTGAAAGATGAGCTGCCCACTGCTCCTGAAAAGGATGGGTCAAATGCAGAGAAATAAAATAAAGGATGTCTTCTTCTATAGTATGTTTGCTGTGAATGTGAGGACTAAACAGGGACTATATTAGATAAGGACTAGACCAAGACAACAGGACAAAACCCAAACTAAAATGGCTCCCAGACAACTTTATTGAAGCAGCACTACCTCGGTGATTAGAGCGTTTGTCTACAGCGTAGATACTACTGTTGTGTCCTTAGGCAAGACACTCCATTCACCTTGCTAATATTTGAATGTGGTGCGCGAGTGATTAGTGGTGGTGGTGGACAGAGGCTGGTGGCACAGAATGGCAGTCTCACTTGCCAGTCTGCTCCAGGGCAGCTGTGACTACTGCCTACGGAAGTTGTGTATGAAAACTGTAAAGGCTGAGAATGAAGCACCTGGAAGAGTGCCGTACAGGACTGGACCAGCAGATTAGTTATAATTGTTTGGTCTAAAGCTGGACTAAAGTAGGCCTAATTCAGGACCATGCAAGCAATGAATATTTCACATCATACAGGTGTAAACTTGGACTAAACCGGGTCTTAATGAGGATGAGCACACCAACAGACACCAAAACATGTCTCAAACAGGACTTAACTAGTTATATACTAAATCAGGACTACACCAAGACCAACCTAGAACTAACCCAGTACTGTTTGATTTCTACTCCATTTACCAGGGCTAATCCAGGACAAGGACAGCTCTTAACCAAGACTTAACTAGTTATAAAGCAGGACTAAACCAAGTCTAAACTGGTCTTATTTCTATTCCATTTCAGTGCACGGCCTTTACGCACATCTTTAACCACCAAACCACAGCAGTTCTTAATTTAATCACAAACCTAACTTGAATTTCCTCAAGCCTACAAGACTACACCCCCCCTGCGACTGTCCAAATGATTTCTGCCAGGCTTAAACTCGTCTCCAGTCCCTCTTGGACCTCCACTAGCCCAGAATGTGCCCAGGTTAGCCCGCTGTCAGCTAGCACGACTGGCACCCACCTCTCCTTCTCCGTACGGCTCCTCCGCACGCATCCACGCAAGCACGACGTCTGCCTTGGTCTCTAGCTACGTTTATTTCTCCTTTAGCTTTAAATGTGTTGTAAAAATGATCAGGAAACCGTACCGTCTTGTGTGAAATCCAGGTGGCAGCAGCCGCCTCCTCGCCATATTTCCTCCGCTCCAGTCCCACGCTCCGTGATACGTGCGTAATATCGCGAGATTTTATGAAGAGCGCGCCCACCAAACGACACTTCAAGAATTTGGAAGGGAAAAAAACTGTGAATGAACATGCATGATTATAATGTGAAATTTGAAATATTTGATACATTGGATATGTAAAGACAGTGGACAATGGTGTTCCTTTGTCTTAAAAGCAAGAAAAGCCAAAATTCTGTTTCATTCTCTGGAATTTTCATTAAAGATCCCATGACATTAGTCTGGTTAACACCTGACCATATCACAAGTGAGATATCCAGTTCGAAACGAACGGAAGTGGCCTGGGAATTCCCAGGCTACCCATGACATGGTACTTCTTGATGCTTTTACATGTCTCCTTAATGGTTCCTTAATACTGTCAATGAATCCTTCTTCAAAATCAACACTCAGTGCATGAGAAACAGAGATAAGATGAGAAAGAGTCATAAATATCTCTCTCAAACACTTTATTCTGGGCGTTGTTGCTTGAATGCAAATGAGGAGAAAAGAGCTGGCCAATAGTAGAGGGTGGGGGCGTAGCCAAACTCTCCGCTGTCAGCCCTCAGCTGATCCATTTCCATGTTTTTGCATGGAAATGCAAAAACAGATGCAAAACGGGGGGAGAAATCTGAAGCGTTCCATTGAAAAATAAACACATTTCCACAGAAAATAAAATTAAACCACTGCTGTTCAAAGGTCCAGAGGCTCAGATAAAGGACTTCTGAGCCTAGAAACACTCGGACGTGCCTCCAGGCAAATAAAAAAACGCATTTCGCATTGCCTAGCGCATTCGCAGTCCAAACTCTCTGGGCGTGATTTACAGAGACGCTGAGTACAGACAGACGGGGGTGGAACTGCATTTGCATTTCTTTTTTTGATCTGACGTCAATAAGGTGCCTTGTTCAAAATCGCGCGTTTGAGCTCCGATTTTTTGTAACGCAGAAAAGGATCGCAAATGCTCAGTTTAGACATTTCGCAACTTTTAACCATGGGGGGGGGGGGGAGCTAAACAGGGTAGGGGAGCTCACATTAACGTTCAAAAACCTCAGAAAGTGAAAATTTCATGCCATGGGACCTTTAAAAAAAACTCCCCAAAAGTCAAATCCACAAATGTATTATCAGTAACAAGGTCCATTTTCCAGCAGTCCTCTGACTCACAACATCTACAGATGAATTAGCACCATTTCATTTTTTTGGTGAGGGCCCACCACCTGTCTCCATGGAGATATGAGTTGAAATGCCATACTGTGGAACATACCAGACAAAAACAAAAAAAACTACTCCATGGAGACAAGCAGAAAAGTTACATCATGTGCCTTTACACAAGTCTTTAGCAACAAAAAACTTTAGAGTTCTAATGTGACCTGTAGGTGCTGCAGGTGATGTCATTCGCCGAGGGTGTGATGCTAACTGTAGGTGAAGCTCTGTCTGAGGCTTTAAACTGAGTTTTATTCTGTCCAGAAAGAAATGGCTTTGATGGAACTACAACACATGAGCGGATGTGCATTGTAAAACAAGTCCCTCTTACATAACTCCTAAACAGGACCATGAATGCTTGTATTGTACAGATTCCTGTTGTACAATGTCCTGTTTAAATTCATTCTGTGTTTTTTCTTGAGGTTTCAGACAATCTTAAAGGAAAAGTAACATTTTTTTTTACAATCTGAGCCTTCTTTCGGCAATAAAACAAGTAGTTTTACTCACCCATAGCAGTTTGGTGTCAATTGGAGCAGTATCGCAGAACTTATGTTGAGCCGTTCTGTTCTACCAATGATCCCGTATCCGTTAGCGTGAGTGCTCGGGGCATTACTTTGCGATGTCCAAATAACACAAACTTTAGCACTTTTCAAATCACAGAAGATCGCTGTGTCAGGGTAGACTTTTAGTGGATTCCAAAATGGCCTGAAACCCGATATCCAGCTATAGTTTCATTTGATGATGTCATCAGAGAGGACAGTGCGCATGCGTGAACTCAGCTGTTTTGTAAACACCGCTAGTCCGAAAGAAGCTAACGCCGCTCTGAACTTTACTTTTCTGTTGCGATATCGGGTTTCAGGCCGTTTTGGAATCTACTAAAAGTCTACCCTGACACAGCGATCTGTGATTTGAAAAGTGCTAAAGTTTGTTTATTTGGACACCGCAAATCAGTGCCCCGAGCACTCACGCTAACGGATACGGGATCATTGGTAGAACAGAACGGCTCAACATAAGTTCTGTGATACTGCTCCAATTGACACCAAACTGCTATGGGTGAGTAAAACTACTTGTTTTATTGCCGAAAGAAGGCTCAGATTGTAAAAAAAACGTTACTTTTCCTTTAACTTTTTAGGCAGCGTTTGCTACTGTGTGCATTGTGTCACCATGGTAACTGATGACCATTCCGCCATACACATAGAACACCCCAAGCATGATGTCAATGCAAAGTATCAATAATAAAAAAAACATTTTTTTACTAAAAGAATAAATTTTATTTCAGCACTGTAAGTCATTTCCCACCGGTACAAACTTGACTGCCATCTTGACTCTCTCTTGGCATTTGTCCCCTCCCTCTGTGTTATCAGACCACCGTCAACCAGACGGAAAGAAAAAAAAAACAAAAAAAAAGCCTTCCAAGTCTTTCCACAACTGTCTGGTGCTTCCATAATGCTAAACACTGATGACAAATGATACCAACTGGAATTAAACAGCAAGAATGAAGATAATTATTCTAGTACAATATAATTAGGGTATCTTAATCTTTATGCTGCACAGATAGTTTGGGCTGGATTTAGGTACATATATATTGGTACAAATGATTAAATGCAGGCATTATTGAACCTTATACATTGGTGGAATTAGACTTAAAATAGTTCTTGAACCGGGGAGGGGCAGTGGCAGTTTTAGAGCAGTCAGACAGAAGAAGGGCAAAGAACTGTTTAAGTCCATTTACACACATTAAAGATACAACACAATTTTTTATGCCATTTCCTCATAAACTCTTAAAGAGGGGGTATTCAGAGCACTATCACAACACAGTGTTTGTCAAGTTGTCATCTACAGTTTTATATCATGTTTTTTATATTCACGGAGAATTGTCATGTGGGAGCATGGGTGATGTAGGCTTGTGGGTGGAGCCTTGTACAGAATCTTACTGCTAACCGTAAGGAGAGATCGCCTAATTACTCAAACATGCATAAATGACATGCAATGAATGAATGACAAAACCTGCATGTTTTTGATGAAGGAATGTTATAACTAAAATAAATCTTGCAGAATACCCCCTTTTTAATAAATATTACATTTTAAAGTACGAGATTAACAGTTGCGTAAATTACTTTTTATCACTTAGATTAACAAATGGATTAGAAAAGGAATTAAGATTCATATTTTTTCTGTTAAAATGTAAGCCAATTGCAAAAATACTTTTTGCACAGTAATTGTAATATGATTTAACATTGCCAGATAGAACAGAAACCCAAATCTTACAAAGAATTCCCAATGGTCTGTTAATGTCCCACAAATTGCTAACTGAATTTTCCCTTTTCATATTAATGAATGGTTATGATTATAAGTTTTCTGAAAATACATTTATTTTCAGCACAATAATTACATATGGTTAATAATGCAATGAAAACAAAATGTCAACAGCAATTACATCAATTGTGTAATTGTTTCATAAAATTTCCAAAATTAGTTTCATGCTTTGAGGAAAATTCAGTTTTAAATCTGTGGTATCACAAAAATAGATGGGGAAAAAAATTACATGAGTTTGAACAAAATTACATTACAATGGATTTTCAGTCAGTCAATAACACACAAAAAATGTGTTGACATTACAAAATTTCAGATGGAGGGCAGCGTAATATTCCAAATTCAAATGGAAAAGATCCCAGATCATAATGACTAAAATGGCCAAGAAATAGACAAGATGTTGAACTTTGTGTTTTTTTTTTCCATGTGGACAGGCCCAGTAATTAAAGATACGAACCATAAACCAGCTCAAATCTGCAATCCGACAGTTACAGCACACTCCCCGAGGAATTTTTAGCTGCTCTCCACCTCAATTTAAAGGTCTTATATTACACAAAATGGACTGTTTTGTCATGTTAGAATATTGTTTCCTCGTTGAAAACAGACCTGGAATTGTGTTTTGCTTCATTCACATGTTTGAGGAACCCTTCATCATTAGTCTGTTGAGTGTTTTCTGTTTGAGAGAAGATCTCAGCCTAAATCTGCAGGGTTTGTGTGTTAAATATGTGAATGAAACAAAACAACTCCAGGTCTGTTTGTGATGAGGAAACATAACGTAGATAAGAAATAGCGTAATATGGGCCCTTAAAACAATTCTCAAATGTTATAACTTAATTTGAACACAATTTATTACAACGAATCAAATTAAATCTTTTTGAACTTAAATCGTCCCATTGTCCCTGTCCTGTCTGAGACTCTTTAATACCACAAAAATCTTCTATTCTGATAACCTCACTGAACGTTGTGCTGTCTTCTACAGTTAAATCACACGTGAAAAGGCGTTATTTCGGGGCAATACCAGGGGAATAAGATTTAAAAGGGTTTTCATTGAATTGAAATATACTTTGGTTCTCAATGTTCAAGAATAATGTTTGTTTAGCTTTGTGCAAGAGTGCAGATTACATCTTAGATCACAACATTTCTTTTTGGGGTTATTTTGAAACAGAACATAGTGCAGACAACCATTTTAAAGGAGCACTACAAAACTTTTCTGGTGGAGGATCCACTGCCACTTGCTGCCTTCATATAGTCGTTATAAGCCTGGAATGTCCTACAGTAAGGTATTGAAACTGATCTATGGACACAGTAACCATCCATAGAATGGACAAAAAGTTGACTAAGGGAGAGTGACAACACCCATAGTGTTCAGCTCCAGTCAAATGAAGCTCATCGAGGCTGGAAGTTATAGCGGCTAATTTGGAGCCAAGTTCCATATTTGTAATTCCGACCGTGAGCATCATAGAAACCTAAGCCCTTCCACTGCCTGCACCGCTGGTTTGTGATCCAGACTAAGTTACGGGTCAGATCAGTGGATGACCTGACATTATAATATATGATTGTTATTTTTCTTTAAGCCCTAAAACATCTAATTAAATAAATGCAAAATAGACAACTTTAATGCCATACTGTGGAACATGCCAGGCAAACAAACATCTCTATAGATACAAAAAGTGTTAAGACACGACCAGAAAAGTGACATAGTGCAGCTTTAAATAAAAACGGGCAATATATTTATTATACTTACTACATTACAAGTGGTGAAGTGGTCTAAGGATGCCATATAAAATACAGGTAAGGATAAATTGCAATCATAACAGTTGAAATCTCTAGGTTGGCTAAGCGCATTTCAGTACTAGATTAACTGAAGCAATGGTAGGATTAGAATAGATGTAGTAACATTAAAATAGTAAGAAAAACACATTTGCACAATTGAATAAAACAGCTTGATTTTTTTTTTTTTCAACTTTTTCTTTTGAGACTGGCTAGATACATACAGAAACGGATTATCCACGTTAATATAAGTTTACTGTTAATTGGGGGAGGGGGCGGGGCAGCCCAGAGAAAGAGAAAGGGTGTCCAATAGAAATGGTTTTAGAGCTAAGAGGAGGGGTGGAGCCTGTGTGTTTAATAAATGAATGCGATTTTAAAGCTTACAGAGGTGGACAACTTTATACCGATCCAGTGAATGCGTTGTGTGTGTGCAGTTTGAATAAAGGTCCAATATTATGCATTGTACAGACATACAAAATAGCCTTCCGATTTCTAATGGCTCTAATAGTTTACCACTTAAATTTGTATGTTATTATGCATATTTAAGAAATCCTGCATTCGTCCTGCATTTGAGACTCAAGATAATCACAAAATACATGCTTTTATTCACCATCTAAACTTGCCAGGAACAGCAGCTGGTGGTCAGAGGGGCCGATGGCACAGATTAGCAGCCTGGCTTCCTGGTTACATTATTAGCTTGTCCCAAGTGTGGAGTGAATGAATAATGCAATGTGAGCACTTTGGGTGCCCATTTTAATCCAATGCATTCTTATCACTAGGTTTTGCCTTGAGATTCTTTGCTATAGTACATGTTTTATGCAAGGACTCTGCCCACTGGCATACTTTGACTAATGCAATTTTCAATTACACTAAAGATATAGATGTTTATTGACAAAGTTGGTTGGCATTTGTTGTTAAGCCTTTGAACAGATTTGAAAAACCACTTCTAGATTACCACCTACTGATGTCACAAGGTGTTTTGGGCTCTGAGAGCAAGAGACTTGTATATGCAAGGTTATGCAAACATGAATGAAACATGTTTTTAATAAGGAAACAGCCATATAACATGGCAGAAATAACATTCTGTATAATACAGGACCTTTAATATTGCATGATGTGATGATTGTGGTTTATGAATTTTCAGGAAAACGGACTACGGGACAGATGGGCTGGGTGATAGAAAGTGTCAAAGAGTAGCAAGGGTGCAGTATACGAAGCATAAAAATCACCAATAATAAAACTATTGAACTAAATCAGACGAGGACGAAAGCCGGACACTACATCTCCAATCATGTTGAATTTTCCCATGTCTAACTACGGCGTTAACTCAGGGTTAAAACATCAATGTAATAATGTTATGTGTGCTGTGTTCAATGTATGTAGGAATTTTCAATGTCCATGCAAAAGTTGTGGGATTCTGTTGTTTAATCAGTAGAATATGTTACCAAATGATCTTTATTGGACAACCACTCCACTAGAACGAACTATCACGAAAGCAGTGACGCAGTTGGTAACATAACTGGTTTCTCCTGTGTAATGTGAATGTGTGTGTGTATGTTTAGTATGGCAAGCCAATCACGAGTGGGAATCATGTTGATTTCACTCAAACTTGCCGCAGAAAATAGCCTAACAATGTACTGCAAAGATACAAGTTTGTACTAATCTGATGTCATAAGTATGACGTCACTAAAGGCCTAGATTTGTTTTTCAGCCAGTGGCGGTGGATTCTCTAGCCTATTCTCGTGTTTATGATCCTGGTGCTGTCCTCTTCCACAGCACCTAAAACAAGTGAAGAGCCGCGAGGGCAAAAGAACCTAAAGTCATTTTGTTGTTTTGAGTCTGGGCCAGAGCCTGAGCAGAGCTGCACTGGGTGTTCTGTATAAACCACTGTACACTCAGAGTACTTCAGTTTGAGCCAGTATGTAGTCACGGAGATAACCGCAGTCGACGCATTAAGAGTAAGGTGCTTCTGTCGACCAGAAACACCGGCTCAACCCACTCTGAGTGACACAGCGCCTCCTGTGGTCAGTCTCCTGCTCTGCGCTGGCAACGGCGAAACCTCTTATGGTTAGAATACTCTTATGTGTCAGATATATTTTTGGGGCGTCTGTCATTGTCTACAAACATAAGTGCTATAATAATGTGTTGTAGTTCTGTCCCTGCCTGGGCCTGTCGGCGGAGGTATAGGGAAGTGCTCGTCAGCTCATTCAGAGCCATGGGGCTTTGCTGCCGCGCCCCTGTGTAAGACTATTGGCTCATCGGCCAATCAAATCGACTTTGGACATTTCAGAGATCTGAGATCTGTTCTATCTCCCAGCAGGGGGAGTCTTTTAGCGTTGTATTAAGTCATGTAAAGAGGAGGGCCTCTGCCTGGCAGGGCCACACTCACCAATCAAGTCCATTTCTGTTTCTCTTTTTGGCCTGAACCGAAGGTGCCTCAGAGTTTCACTGGTAGGGGGTGCTCCAGTGTGGCTAAGATTTTAAAACAAAGTGCTTCTCCTGAACCACTCTGTTCACATTCGGACGTCTCATAGAATCTAGCGGTGGATCTATGTCATATTTAGGGAGGAGCGTTTAATTCATTTAAATATAACGTAAGTGCTTCTGTTGAGATGATACAATCAAAGCTTTGTGGGGGTGGGGGGGAGGGGGGGGGGGTAATAATGCACTTTGAGGAGCGGGGCATTATCTTGCATACAGGCCTAAGGTGCATAAGGGTTTCTGAGCACAGCAAAGGTCCAGGCTATGCTACATAGGTCAGAGTGAGTTAGCACACTAACATGCTAACAACACGACTCACTGCTCCAGAACCAATTAAAAGGACTGCTCCATGCACACATGCATCTAAAACGAGGAGACACACTGCACTGGTTCTTCATAGTTCTATTTAAATGATTTCAGAATATACTTTTAAAACCAATTTTAAAACTAAAGTGTTCAGAATGCTCTGGCTACGGTAATGAGGCTGACCAGGCCTAGAGCTGTAACCACCATCCTGCCTGTCCTTGCTGTGCAGAAATTCAACAGGGCTCAAATCAAACCATCAAAACTAAAGGGGACAGCTTATTCTGTTTAAGGGGGTGGGGTGTTCTAAGAGGGTGGGGTTCTGTGAGTGGGCAGGGCTTGCTAAAAGGGCAGGGCGCTTAAAGACCAACAGGACGTAAAATTACATGGAAACTCAAAGGCGCCACTAGCTGCATTAGCACTAACGTAGAGCAGGAGAGTTCCTGCTGCAGGTTAGTGTGCAGAGAGGGCGGGGCTATCACAGGGAGGGTTACAACAGTGGGGACAGGGCTAAAACAGGAAGGCAGTCGGACTGTCGGACTTCACTCCTCTTTCTGCAGCGCTCCGTCTGACGCACAGTCTTCAAGGCAACACGCGGCCTCCTCTGATTGGTTGTCTCTGCTGGCTAAGGCACATGGGATTGGCTGGGCCAGAGAAGCCAGGTCCAGGGACTGGCCAATGGCAGTGGCCGAACTGCCGTTTAGCTGCGACACGGCGTCTGGCACTGAGCCCGCCTCCTCCTGTGGACTGGAGGGAGGAGAGGTCTGTGGAGAGAGAGGAGAGGGAGGGGAGACAAGGAGAGAGGAATAGGGGACAAGGAGAGGGGGAAAGCAGAAAGACAAAAAGGAGACAGACGGAGAGGGAGATATTAAGGAAAGAGAGGAAATGAGGAGAGATAGGAGAAGGAAGAGTGAGTAAGGGGAGGAGACAGGGGGTAAAGGAGGAGATAAGGGAGGGAGCAAACGAGTGATGAGAGTAAAAAGAGGGAGAGAAAGAGCGAGAGGAAGGAGTGAAGATGAGATGAGGGTGAAAGGGATAAGGGAGGAGAGAGGACAGAGAGGAATGTGGAGATAGAGAGACAAAATGGTAGAGAGAAAGGAGATCAAGGAGAGGATAGAAAAAGGTAGGAAAAGACGAGGAGGGGATGTGAGCGGAAGGGAGAGAGAAGAAAGAGAGGGAGCAGAGTGGGCCAGAGAGGAGGAGTGAAAGTGGGAGGGAGAAGAGAAGAAATAAGCAGAAGGAGAGACAGAAGGAGAGAAAAAGCATTATCACACACTATGAAACACTGGTCCTTATGTCCCAAACAGTTGGTGTGGTCCACACTCTGTACCTGGGGTCTGTTGGCAGTGGCCTTCTTTCCTCCTCTCATTTTAGCTGGAATTTCTTTGCCTCTTCTGTTTGAAAAATATTTACATTGAGAAACGCAACAATAACAGTTATCTTAAAGGTGCACTGTGGAACTTCTCTGGTTGGAGGAATGTTCCGCAGGATAGCACTGAACTAGGTATATGGAGAGGTCACCCTGCTCACAGAAAGAATGCATGTATTTTTGAGCATTAACAGGTCTAATTTATTGAATCAAAATGAGATTAAATTAAAGTCCTACTGCAGAACATTCCAAACAAAGCAATATTATCTGCATGGAGACAAGCAGGTGGCAGGCTACCAGTAAAGTTACACAGTGCACTAGTCTGGGCCTGTCACAATAACACATTTAAGTACATATTATTCTATTTTTTGATCTATGTTCTAATGTCATTTCCTCATCACAAACATACCGGGAGTTGTGTTTTGTTTCATTCACACATGTTTAACAAACAAACCCTTTGTGTTTAGGCTGAATTCTTCTCTTTAAATGAAAACACTGTTCCACCTTGTGATGTCATGTGGTAAAACACGAATCACTGTTTTTAAACTCCATACACCTTCATTAGAAACATTTGGATCATTTCAGTCCTGGAATTGACAACTTGAAAACTGCCACTGCATGACATCATAAGGTGGAACAGTGTCTTGGAGATTCATACCATACGCCATACAGCTGTACAACAATTCACCCTTGCGTAACAAATACACCCTACAACTACACTCAACAAAAATATAAACGCAACACTTTTGTTTTTGCTCCCATTTTTCATGAGATGGACTTAAAGATCTAAAATTCATTCCAGATACACAATATTACCATTTCTCTCAAACATTGTTCACAAATCTGTCTAAATGTGTGATAGTGAGCACTTCTGCTTTGCTGAGATAATCCATCCCACCTCACAGGTGCGCCTCATCAAGATGCTGATCTGACATCATGATTAGTGCACACAGGGATGAAAGTGGCCAATCATGAAAAAAGCGGAAAGTCACGCGCCCGCGCCCCCCACAGCAAAATGCCACAGATGTCACAAGCATTGAGGGAGCGTGCAATTGTCATGCTGACAGCAGGAATGTCAACCAGATCTGTTGCTCGTGCATTGAATGTTCATTTCTCCACCATAAGCCGTCTCCAAAGGCGTTTCAGAGAATATGGCAGTACATCCAACCGGCCTCGCAACTGCAGACCACGTGTAACCACACCAGCCCAGGACCTCCACATCCAGCAGGTTCACCTCCAAGATCGTCTGAGACCAGCCACTCGGACAGCTGCTGAAACAATTGGTTTGCATAACCAAACAATTTCTGCACAAACTGTCAGAAACCGTCTCAGGGAAGCTAAACTGCATGCTCGTCGTCCTCATTGGGGTCTTAACCTGACTCCAGATCGTCGCCGTAACAGACTTGAGTGGGCAAATGCTCACATTCGATGGCGTCTGGCATGTTAGAGAGGTGTTCTCTTCACGGATGAATCTCGGTTTACATTGTTCAGGGCAGATGGCAGACAGCGTGTGTGGCGTCGTGTGGGTGAGCGCTTTGCTGATGTCAATGTTGTGGATCGAGTGGCCCATGGTGGTGGTGGGGTTATGGTATGGGGAGGCATCTGTTATGGACGAAGAACACGGGTGCATTTTCTTGATGACATTTTGAATGCACAGAGATACTGTGATGAGATCCTGAGGCCCATTGTTGTGCCATACATCCATGAACATCACCTCATGTTTCAGCAAGATAATGCACGGCCCCATGTTGCAAGGATCTGTACACAATTCTTGGAAGCTGAAAATGTCCCAGTTCTTGCATGGCCAGCATACTCACCGGACATGTCACCCATTGAGCACGTTCGGGATGTGCTTGACCGGCGTATACGACAGCGTGTACCAGCTCCCACTAATATCCAGCAACTTGGCACAGCCATTGAAGAGGAGTGGACCAACATTCCACAGGCCACAATTGACAATCTGATAAACTCTATGCGAAGAAGATGTGTTGCACTGCATGAGGCAAATGGAGGTCACACCAGATACTGACTGGTTCTGAGTCCCCAGACCCCCAATAAAGCAAAAAAAACCTGCACATTTCAGAGTGGCCTTTTATTGTGGGCAGTATAAGGCACACCTGTCCACTAATCATGATGTCAGATCAGCATCTTGATGTGGCGCACCTGTGAGGTGGGATGGATTATCTCAGAAAAGCAGAAGTGCTCACTATCACACATTTAGACAGATTTGTGAACAATGTTTGAGAGAAATGGTAATATTGTGTATCTGGAATGAATTTTAGATCTTTAAGTCCATCTCATGAAAAATGGGAGCAAAAACAAAAGTGTTGCGTTTATATTTTTGTTGAGTGTATATAACATCTCAGTCTTAATCGATAATTTTATGCTCTATCAGTACTTTAATGCACTGCCGTTGTCTCCTGTATATAGTTGTGATTTGACATTTTATTTAATATTTTATTGCTTATTTTTCCATTTTATTTTGACTTATTTTGACATACACTTTTTATTTTTATAAACCATAAATTTGGTATCAGTCTTGCCATCTTTTTTGCTATACCATCTATTTTTTGTTACCCTCTGTTGTATATTATAATGAGTTACTGTACCCAAATAATTTCCCTTGTGGATCAATAAAGTTTGTCTAAGTCCTCAGCATGTGTGAATGAAACAAAACACAACTCCAGGTTTATTTTTGATGAGGCAACATCATAAGAGTTAATTCTGCATAATATAGAACCTTTTAAGTAGAATATTGTTAATAACATGAGCTAATCAATAAATAAGACAAGAGTGATTTATTCAGTCCTCTACAGCTCAAATCTTATCACAGAATGGAAAAATAAGACTAGCACAAAGAAAAAATAGCCATGATAAATACTGACCCCCAAAAATAGTTCCATCAAACGTATCAATAGTAATTATCGTGACAGTCCTGCACTAGCCCCAGGTCAAACAGGTTAGATTAGCTTCTTTAATGACATCAGAGACACAGGCGCTTACCCTCTCCCTGCTCCCACTGACACCACCTGCATGTTCATGTTGAAGCCTCGGCCGCGCACTGGTTTGTTCCCGGCCCACTGGCCCACCACCATCCCCGCTATCTCCAGTTTACCGCCCTGAGGAGGGATGGACTGGAGGCCTATGAGGAACACAACAGGGACGTATAAACAACACAGCAACTATATACACTACAATACATACACTACCAGAAAAAAGGCAAATAACTATGATAAAAGGAGAAATTCAATTTGTCAACTGGACAAAGTTTGTTTGGTCGAAAACGTTTCGCCACTCATCCGAGAGGCTTCGTCAGCTCTGGTTCTCATGCTGGTTAGACCCCGTTTATATCTAGCTGCAGGGAGGAGCTACCTACACTGAAAAAAAGCTCTGAAGGTAGCTCCTCCCTGCAGCTAGATATAAACAGGGTCTAACCAGCATGAGAACCAGAGCTGACGAAGCCTCTTGGATGAGTGGCGAAACGTTTTCGACCAAACAAACTTTGTCCAGTTGACAAATTGAATTTCTTTTATCATGGATTCTACCTGGACGACTGAGGGACTCTTCACGCATCGTAAATAACTCTACTACATATAAATTATATTACTTAGATGTTATTATGGTATTCCCTCATTACATTATTCAATTAAAAAAATAAGTATATTCTAGCTTCAATGAAAGGTTTTCCAAGGTTCCAGTTCAGAAGTACATTTTCCATTCATTTTTCCCATAGAATGAAAAATTTAAATATAAAGATTAAAGGCACAGTGGAGGCTAACCAGCTATGTGGTAACTAATGTCTATAAAGCAGTTCTTTTCAGATACATCCAATCCAATCCAACTTTATTTATAACACATGTTTAAAACTTAATATTTGCCAAGCAGGGCATGTGACCAGGCCACTTTACAGATCAGATTTGTGGAGCAGCGACCCCATTCACATAACTATTTAATAAGCGGTTTACAAACTTCAAGAAAGAAAAAGAATGAAATGAATGAAATTATGGGCCTGGTGATTATTAGTTAGGACATACCCGATTAACACCTAGCAAGTGTTTCCCCCCAGCAACTTTTGAGTAGCGTAATGTTTTTCACAGTGCAAAGTAAACAGATGAGTCCCCCAGCGGGAGAGAGAGCACCGTACCTGGGAAGGCTCTTGGTCTGTGCTGGGCAGGGTGGTGTGGGTGGTGCGGGTGGTGATGGGGAGGCATGCCCATGGGCCGTGGGGGGTACAGAGGGGGGATGGGGTAGAAGGGGGGCACCATGGAGGGGGGCAAGAAAGCAGGAGGGGGCAGAGGAGGAGGAGGAGGGGGCGGCCGTGAGAGGTTTATGCCCTCAAGGATCGCCTGACGCATCTTCTCCACTTTGGACACCAGGTCCTCCTGAGAAACAAGAACAGGAATTATTATAACAAAAATGATAATTGTCATACTCTAGTCTCCTCGGTGACAAGGTGGATGAGATCCGTCCTGAGTATCTTAAGTCCCTGGATGTTGTGGGGCTGTTTTGGCTGACACATCTCTGCAATATTGCGTAGAGGTTGGGGACAGTACCTCTGGACTGGCAGACCGGGGTGGTGGTCCCTCTGTTTAAGAAGGGGAACTGGAGGGTGTGTTCCAGCTACCGGGGATCACACTCTTCAGCCTCCCCGGTAAGTTCTATTCCAGGGTACTGGAGAGGAAAATTCGACCAATGGTTGAACCTCGGATTCAGGAGGGGCAGTGTGGTTTCGTCCTAGCTGCGGAACACTGGACCATCAGGTACTCGAGGGTTCATGGGAACCCTTATGGGGACCTGTGGGGAGTGCTCTGGGAGTATGGGGTCTGGGTTTCTTTGCTACGGGCTGTCCAGTCCCTGGCAATTTTTGTTAAGAGAATCCTTCCTTGAACAGAAATTGAGGTCTCAGACATCATTTGTCTCCCATTTATAACTTCATCCTCAAATCTAAATCAATACAAAGAAAACAATAGGGCTAGCCAGGTCAAGTCCAGAGGTGTGAAAACACCCATTATGGCCATGAATGTTTATGCTAACAAGACCCCACATTCCACTCCCACTGCATATTCAATAGGCCTACCTAACTAACAAACTGAAAAAATCACTGTGGTAGTCTCAGAGTAATTTCACTGCAGTTAACTCCTCCCTTCAGACAGATATAGGCAGTGTCCACCAGCGTCTGACCAGAACTGAAGAAGCAGCTTGGATGAAGTGCGAAACGTATTGGGCCGAATAAACTTTTGTCCAGTTGACAAACTGAATTTCTCTTTGCCATGGATTCTACCCGGACGACTGACGGATTCTACACACATTTCAAAGAAATCATTTTGAACTTAAAAATCTATTTATAGATTGAACTGATTTTTTTCCCCAGCTCTACAATACTGCTATAATATATATAGCTCTACTATACTATACAGTAGAGCACATAAAAGCACAATGTCTTCTTTAAAATACCACATGAATATTCACCTGTCCCTCGCACATGTCCAGCAAGGCGGCACGGTCTCTTGATGCTCGCGACAGTTTGCTCTGAAACAGTTTTCCATCAAAGAAGCCCCAGGGGCAGCAGTGTTCCCACGGCAATGGCTGTCCACAAACGTCATTGACAAAGAGCGCTGTGTCTACACCCGCCATGAAAAGAGAGGCGAGCTGCACGCCGCGAGCGTCCACCTTCTCCACCTAAAGGAACATACACATCAAAAAAGATATGAAGGACCTATTCAACCTTAAGATACATAAAACTCTCCTCTAGTGTTGTCACAATACAAACACTTCAAACTTGACTTTGACACTAAGGGATAGACGTATGTAGATATTCAATGCAGATTCCACAATAAGAAAAAAACAAACACTTTCTTTAGACGACAGAATGTGGTCTTCAATATTAAATAATATAGTACTTTTTCTATTCTCATGTAGTCTTATATCTGTAATCCCTCAGTGGTCCAGGTAGGTTCCATTGTGGTCCATGGGCTTATACTAGTCTACGTGCTTATTCTTGTTCTTATACAGCTCAAAATCATTCTAAAGCTATTGAGGAAAGGTTTCTGTTCTGTGAATGTGACTTTTTTTTGTAACTATACCTGCTCAAATGACTATCTAGTGTCTACACTAGTTTTAGTATTAAATAGTATCTGATTTTGACAACCCTATTCTCCCCAAAAACTCCTCAAATTCAACTGAAGCCCCCAATGGCCAAAATTAACAATAATCATTTGCCTCAAAAAATATCACTGTTGAAATGATTTTGTGATAGCACATCTATAACGCAATAAAACTGACGGCCCTGAAAGAAACCTCATGGGGCAGTTACCTTGAGCTCCTGCAGCTGGTCCGGCTCATAGAGCTGACTGGAAACAGCCTGAGCCAAAAAGGCATCGAGTTCATGTCTCTGAAGGATCCTGCCCCCGGGCCACTGCATCATATACCTGCAAATATATAATAAGATATACGGAGTCCAACTGTATCACGGACCAGTGGAAATAGTCTTATGCACCTGCACAGTACAAGTCCATTATCCAGTCATAAATAAATCATAAAATACGTTGCCCTAATACAGGGCTCTACAGTGTGCCCATTTCACTCACATTTGCAAGCAAATATTTCGGCATGCGAACAAGGAAAACAAAACAGACGCACATGTGCGAGTGCTTCTGGCAGCTCACAAAAAGGAGAGCACTGTGCACAGATGTAATGAGTTAAATATTCTAAAATGTATCAAATAACAAAGCAGCCAAAAGAATGTTCTACAATGTATCAAACATTAAAGGACCCATGGCATGAACTTTTCACTTTCTGAGGTTTTTGAATGTTAATGTGAGCTCCCCTACCCGTTTAGGGCCTCCCCCATGGCTAAAAGTTGCGAAATGTGTAAATTGAGCATTTGCGATCCTTTTCCGCGTTTGAAAAAAGAGACAGCCCAAACGGGCAATTCTGAACAAGGGAAATTTCTGACGTCACACTCGGGGAAAAATGCAAATGCAGTTCCACCGCCCGTCTGGATGTCTACCCACGTCTCTGTAAATCACGCCCAGAGAACTTGGACCGCAAACGAGCTAAGCAATGCGAGATGAGTGCACGTGAGTGTTTCCAGGCTCGGATGTCCTTTATCTGAGCCTCCGAACCTCTGAAACAGCAGTGGTTTAATTTTATTTTCTGTGGAAATTTTTCAATGGAAATCGCACAGCGCACCGCTAAAGAGGAAAGAGCGGAGAGTTTGGCCACACCCCCACCCGCTGCACTGGCCTGTCTCTGTCCTCCTCATTTGCATTCAAGCAACAACGCCCAGAATAAGGTGTTTCAGAGACATATTTATGACTGACTGTTCACGAGGCTTTCTCATGCACCGAGTCTTGATTTTGATTTTACAGTATTAGGGAACAATTAAGGCGCCATATAAACGCATCAAGATGTACCATGTAATGGGATCTTTAAGGGTGCACTCAGACTAGGACTTTAGAACTGTGCCCAAGCACGAATAGCCCCTAAAGCGCAGTACGTTTGTCCAGTGTGAGCATAATCGAATTGTGCAGGACAGCACGGTTGGGACTTTAGCCTGGTTGGAGGAGGGGGGCCAAAGCACGCGCACATGCACGACTTTAGTATTATGAGTCCCGTCAGGTGCGCCAATGTTATTCATATGAGAAAAATAGTGAATAAACTCCACCTCAAAACATACGGCGAATAAGGACTGTGGACAGTGACAGAAGTTTTGCAGCCTCTGGTCTCCAGCTGTCCTCACTCCGCCACGCTGTTATTATACCCATAAACTCACAGAGGAGCAGGACTCATCTATCTCACCATTTAATAGATATCTCATGCCACTGGATTTATTTTCTCAGCTAAAAGCGTTAGCTCTGCTGCGTGACATGTAAACAAACAGCACTGTGTGATGTCGTCTTCGGGCCATGGCCCGGTTCAGTTGTGAGTGTGGGCCATAGAACCCTACGCAATAGTGCTTGAGCACAGCACGGTTCCAAAGTCCTAGTGTCCGTCAGCCGGAAAGAGGTCACATCGACCCAATTACAAATCCTGGTTTACCAATTATCTTTTTCATTTTTTTCCAATTCAATTTTATGTTGGGCAGAGCCATGACTCAAGGGTCTAACCAGCGGACATGCAGGAAAAGTCATAATTATTGTTTTTTTTGTATAAAATTTATTCAAGTAACTGTTGGCGTGTTCAAGTACTGCATTGTACTACACGTTCAAAACAGAAACCTACTTTGCCCCATTTTTTTTCCTGTGCTCCTAAAATTTTTTAACTCTGGGGCATGTGTGCTCCTGAAAAAAAAAAACAACATTAGCGTAGCGCCCTGCCCTAATGCATCTAATGGTTATTGTGAAAAATTTCCAGGGGCTCCAGATTAAAACGGGCCAAAGGGCTGGATTTGGCCCATAGGCTGGAAAATGCCCAGGAGTGTCTTAAACACACTGAAGTGTTTTCCTTCTTGCAGGTGGCCATACCTGAGCACGCAGCACATAAGCAGCAGGTGCTGGGGCACCTGTGCGGGGTTGAGCAGGGCGGGGCAGTCTGAGCGCAGACAGGCTAAAAAGGCTCTGGTTCTTCTGGAGCGATCCTCAGAGGCTCGACCCAGCCACAGACGCCTCAGGTTTGGACACGTCCATTCCCGGAAACACAGAGCAGGAACCAACTCTGGAGTCAACGCAGACTTCGCCTTACCACAACTCCACTCTTTCACGATCACCGGAGGAACTGCCAGGCAAAAAGGTACAGTCAGTATTAGGGTTGCAAAGGGGCGGAAAATTTTCGGAAAGTTTCCGGAAATTTTCCATGGAAACTTTGGCATGGGAATTTGGGGAATTTTCAAATTGGTAACTTTGCACAGAAGTTTTGGGAAGTTATGGGAATTATTGTGAGTCATATACCAACATAAATATAAACATTTTATTTTGTCATCAGCAGCGTTATTGTAAAAGGGAGACAATTAAAACACATGACTCATATTTATTTGTAAGAACTTCATCAATGTGTATCTCCTTCACTGAACAACAAAACATGAACATTGGCTAAAATGTGTCTTATAATTCAAAATTTAAAATGAAAGGAACTCTTCTCCTGTCCAAAAACTTGAATTCAAAATGTAAAATGAAAGCAGCTTTCCCCTCTGAAAAGTCTTGAATGTCAAATAAAGTCTTTTGTCAATCAAAATGTTTACCCAAAGCTTCTCAAGCCTGTTTTTTGCATGTTCTCCATTTTGCCAAATACTTTTAAGCTTCTTCCTCAATGTCCACAGTGTTCACTTCCTCAACATCTGACTCATCTTCTTCAGTGTCTGTGTCCAATCTTGTGGAGGATGACTGTGTCAGGCTCAAAGAGCCAGAGCTTTGCACGTATGGCCACTCATTTCTCCACTCGCTCATTCATGAGCTTGTTCCAAACTTTTGAGTGTGTGTTCCCAAATAGTGACCAGTTGCGCTCAGAGGCAGCTGATGTTGGAGGGATTTGGAGAAGGATGGAGGCTACAGGTGCAAGGGCCTCAGATCCACAAAGTCCCTTCCACCAGGTGGATGGAGAAATATGTTGGCTTGACTGCCAGATCCCATCCCCTTGCCAAAAGGCCTTGTTTTGTACGGTATTTTGCCAAACTGCCAAGAACTTTACCTACATCAAGACTCAGGTGGTGAGATAAGGCAGTGATAACAATGTAAGCACTGTTAATCTCTCCAGACAGCATGCTTTGGCTATATTTTGGGTCCAGCATGTATGCTCCTGCATGCACTGGTTTCATGCAGAACTCCAGGCGCTTCTCCAATAATTTCACTGCTGCAGTTTCTTCTGCTTTTAGTAGTATAGAAGTGGGCAAGGGTCTTTCAGATTGCTTGACTCATTTCTGCAAAAAGACACTGGACATCTGACAGGATGGCATCACCCTCTATTTTTGTGATTGCTGCAGCAATGGGTTTCAGGATAGACTGCTGGTCAGTCTTTCCCAAAAAAACATCATCTAATAGAATTCACTTGATGTCAGATTCAATGGCTGGAGTCTGAGATATGGCCATCTCTTGGAGGGACTCCTTTCCATCCAGTAGACTGTGATACATGATGACAACCCCAGCCCCCACACGTTGGGCTGGGGTGGGGCTTGGGAGCTTCAGTGTGGTACTCTTTTTCTTTTTGTTTTAAGAGGTGTATTGCTGAAGCTACTTGTTTGCCCTTCACATACTTCACAACTTGCTTCGCCCTCTTGCGTAGTGTGTCCATGATTTTCAGTGCCATGATGTCCTTAAGATTAAGTGTGTGTGCAGCACAGCCAATGGGCATTATATGAGGGTCGGTTTCCTCCACGTGTGTCCAGGCCGCCTTCATATTTGCTGCATTGTCAGTAACAAGTGCAAACACCTCTGCCCCAAGGTCATTAATGACTGCTTTCAGCTCATCAGCAATGCAAGCACCTGTGTTTCGGTTGTCCTTTTTTTCTGTGCTCTTATAGGACAGAGGTTTAGGGGTGGTGACAATGTAGTTTTTAATTCCTTGTCCCTGAATATTTGACCACCCATCAGAGATGACTGAAATGCAGTCTGCATTGTCAATGGTTTGCTTGACCTTTGTTTGCACTCTGTTGAACTCTTCATCGAGCATTTTTTTTTTTTTTTATAAGGACAATGTACAGTTACATTAAGCATAAAGGCAGAGATGCTTGTACCAGATTCTAGTTTTACAGCTAATTTCCATCTGTAGTCCTGTAGGGGAGGGGTCAAAGTGCCATATTTACAGTACATTAAAACTTGCAACCCATGTAACATCATTCATACAATTTCCCCAATCTTCACATACTCAGTCATTACATCAGTTATCAAGTACTCCATACATCCCAATAAACACACACAGTTCATTCGTACAGTTAAAAGTGCGTACATGTCTGGTTTTCTAAAAACCATGCTTTCACTTCACGATTAAAAGCAGAGAGGTTATTTATGCTCAGTAACTCAGATGAGAGCTTATTCCACTGTTGAACAGCCCTAAAGGAAAAAGCTGTTTGAGTAAAGGCTGTTCTACATTTAGGCACGTTACACTGCCCTCTAATGGTACCTCTTGTTACTCTTGTGGCCGTATCAGCTGACAGTTGGATGAATTCTGTGAGTAAAGGCGGGGCCAGGTTATGGACAATTTTGAAGACCTATTGGACATGGGAGAAGGAAACAAAGTTATCAAAGTTAAGCATATTGTAGGTATGAAGTATGTTAGTGATGGTATTGTTGGCTTTTTTTATCCAGTATTTTCAGAGCATGCTTGTATATAGCCTCGAGTGGTTTTAGATTTGTTTTGTTCGCTTGGGACCAGCTGGTTATGCAGTAGGAAAGGTGTGATTTGTGTGAGGTGTGAGTTTCTGATGTTTTTAAAAGTGGCCAGGTTGAACTTTAGGGTTTTTGTTATCCTTTTTATGTGTTTCTTAAAGTTAAGAAGAGGATCAAGCATTAATCCTAGATATTTATACTGTTACAGTTTGGATTGTTTTTCTATTAACCATTACAGTGGCATGTTCAGTTTCCTTTTTCTTGTTGGTGAAGTACATAACTGCAGTTTTATCGACATTCAGCGTGAGGCAGGATCTGTGCAGCCAGAGTGCTATGTTTTCCATAGCTGATGTTAGTTTGGTCGCAACATCGGCCATATTCCTCCCATGGGTATAAATGACAGTATCGTCTGCAAACAGCTGTATTTTAACATCATTACACACAGTAGGCATGTCATTGATATATAAAAAAGAACAGGACCCAAATTTGAACCTTGTGGAAGACCTGTGGTACAGGGTTTAGGGGTTGAGATGGCTTGTTTTATCCTTACAGACTGTGTGCGGTTAGGTAAGTAGTGGATAGTGCATGTCTGGTTGGGGGAAGGATTCCTTCGTTAAACAGAAATGGGGGAGTTAGACATAACTTGTCTCCCATTTATAATTCGATTCTCAAACCAAGTCAAAACAGACAAAAGAAACATTAGGGCAGACAAGTCAGGGCCAGAGGTGTGGAGACTGTCGTTAGGGTGAATAGGTATGCTAAACTAGACGCCAGAGAAATTCGAAAAACAAAAGAAACAAATTAGTTGAGATAGTTTCAGAACTATTTCAGGGCAGTGAGCTCCTCCCTGCAGCTAGATATAAGCAGTCTTGAACCAGCACTAGCACCAGAACTGACGAAGCCTCTCGGATGAGCGGCGAAACGTTTGACCAAACAAACTTTGTCCAGTTGACAAATTGAATTTCTCCTTTTATCATAGTAAGCTGAACTAATGGAAAGGTCTTCACATTCGCAACATTTAAAACTGTTACATAAAGCCATCTAGCAAGAAGCTGGAGAAGCAGCATCACATTTTGCGGTAGCTCACACCATCATAGGCTAACTTCTTTCATGAAATTTTCCTAGATAGTTAACATTTAGCAAATCTGGTTTCCCAGAAAGCTAGCACCAACACATTTTTCGGTAGCAGCACCATGATGGGGTAACTTCAACAAAATGTTGAAAATAGCTTACATTTAGCATATGTAGTTTACCAGGAAGCTAGCACTAAATTTAGTTTTCTTTAATGAAATGTTCCTAGATAGCTTACATTTAGCATATCTGGTTTCCCAGTAAGCTAGCACAGGGGTGCTCAATACGTCGATCATGATCGACAGGTCGACTGGGGGCCAAGTGTCAGGCGATTATCAGGGCTTAATGCTCAATTCCGATTTTTTTGTGAAATCCGATTTTTTGCGCATGCGACCCAGAGGACACGACGAGGTCACACGCAGCGAGCGCGTTCAATGTTTACGGAAGTCACCGCAAGTCAAGTTGCTCTAGTACTTGCTTCGCCGCAGGCATGAAAATCCCTCACCTGAAAGGTGAAATTCGCCAATACATTCGGGATATGTCCCTTTCTCCGGAGCTCCGGAAAATTAAGGTACAGCACGATACACGTGGATACGTGAACTATCGATAACACAGCAAATTGTTACTACCTGACCGCGTTGTTATGGGGTGAGTCATATTATCGTGTTATTCTTGCATCAAAGGGACAGATTAGCTGACAGCAGGGGCCCGGGACTAAACCAGGTCGTGTGTGCGTGTGTGTGCGCGCGTGCATACCTCAAAAGTAGATCCCGGTCAAAAATAGTTTGAGCACCCCTGCTCTAGCACATTTTGCGGTAGCTAGCATCATAAGATAACTTCTTCAGAGAAATGGCGCAAATCTAGTTTACCAGTAAGCTAGCACTATGTTTATTTTTTTTCTACTTTAATATTCTTTAATATATAGATCTTTAATATATAGATCAAATATAATTTACTTCATGATATCCTCAAAAATTACTTGACTGCATGTAGTCCTCTTGCTGAAATGTCTGGCCTCAGTAGTCTGTATTTGCTGTGAGCTCAGAAAAGTAGCTTTAGCTCTTCAGAATTCTAGAAGTTATTGTGCATGTGATAAACGAATGCAAAATGCATGTAGAGGGTGTGGCTCGATGGCTCTGCAGAAAATAGTGTCTTACTTTATTCACAGAAATTTGATTATTTTAGCCAAGATTATGCTACAATATTTTTTCTACCAACTATATTGATGCCCCTAACCTTCAACTTTGATAATTCCCAGTTTATTCCCATTAATTCCCGAAAATTCCCATGGAAAGTTTCCAACTTTGAAAATTCCCAGAATTTTGCAACCCTAGTCAGTATATAATAGTATTAGCATTCCAGAACATAGTGGTGCTATATTTACCCTCTAGGGGCGCCCTCTTGCGCAGGGCGAGCCTCTCTAGGCGGCGGTGCGTTTCGGCCAAACTGAAGAGTACTCCATAGGCGTACTGTCGTGCGGCTCTGAATAGCAGAGAGGCTGGAGGCAGCTCAGAGTTACACTCATCCTCTATGCATACAGGCATCTTCATCTCGCCCTGAGCACAGAGGGAGGGGGGGGGTGAATACTGTATTTCATCACTACTGACCACCAGCGGGCGCAGTAGACTCCATTAGCATGTGTGCGCTGCTATGGCAACTGTACCTTGGTGAGGATGTGGTAGATCTGTGGATACATGAGTCCTCTTCGGTGTCTGTGCTCGGCCACTCGCAGTACCTCAGCGCTGACCTGAAAGAGAAAAGGGGCTTTAGATTTTGTTTAAATAAATTTTAATATATGAATCCTACACTTCCATAAACTCCCCATCCCCTCCCTGCTGTACCTGGGGCAGAGGGGGTGTGGTGATGTCCATGTGGCTGCGTGTGGCCATAGACAGCAGAGAGGGGATACTGGAGCCTCCATTCCCAGAGGAGGCATCTCCAGAGCTGGGCTTGGCAGAGGGCTCCTCCCATCGAGAAGACTTGTCCATCAAATGGCTGAAAACAAGTTTAAGTCAATAAGTTTTTATTTGCTACAAAACTTTCTGTAAAACGTAAGTTATGAATATAACTACAGTTCTATGAATCTTGGATGAGAAGGCAGTGCTGAACACTGATGCTCTGTGCATGCACCTTAAAAACAGAATTCGAGTTCTTACTTTGCATTGTTGTCAGTGGGCTCATCTCCATCGGAAGAAGACGAGGGTGAAGGGGAGGGGCCAGACTGCTGTCCTGTGTGGTGATTGGGTAATCGACTCGCACCCTGGGTGGAATCGTACGGAGCCGACCAATCAGTGAAGCCCATTTTGTTTGAGTGTGAATCGTTACAGTCTGTGGGTGGAGCCTGGAACAGAGGCGATCCGGAACCGAAAGGAGAGTTCTGAAATGGAGGTTTCAGGGCAGAAGCCTGGGAAGGAAGGAACTGAAAAATAGAATGAGGGAGAGGAGGGAAAAGAGATAGACCGTGAGAGACAGAGGAGAAGAGGGGGGGGGCACAGAGGGCGAGAGGGTGGAAAGGAGGAGAGAAAAAATAGAGGGAGAAGGAACAGGAGAGGGGAGAATGACAAAAAGAGAGGGGGAGGAGAGATACATGGAGAGAAAGAGGAGAGATACGTGGGGAGGGAGAGAAATAGGAAGTGGAGAGAGGGAACAGGGGAAAAAGATGAAGTGGAGAAAGGGAATGGGAGAAAGATGAAGTGGACAGAGATTACGTTTGTTATGACAGAATGATAAGATTTAAAGGGATATGCCACCCCCAGGTCAAATTTGGGCATCTCCCCACAGTCCAGAGACTAAAATAAGTGGTGGAAAGCGTTTTCCTGCTCACCCAGCCATTGTCCGAGTCTGTCGCCACTGACCGCCGCGGTATCTGGTGCTCCTCCGCCTTAGACTGGAGTCTAACGTAGCCAGAGAAAGATTTCGGCCAAAAGGAATTAATTTGCTCGATGCGTTTCCCAATTACTTTCTGTGTAGTGCGCATTCATATCGAGTGCAAATAAATGTGCAAATCAACACGGAGAGCTTGACTTGGTCATTTTGGGTGGGAACTATTTTCCAGTGCGTAAGAATACAGCCGTATCACGCAGCACGCTACCAGGGGAATCCCAGTTACGCACCGGGAAGGGAGTTCCCCTGTTGCACAACGTGGTGCGTGATACGGCTGTATTCTTACGCACTGGAAAATAGTTCCCACCCAAAATGACCAAGGCAAGCTCTCCGTGTTGATTTGCACATTTATTTGCACTCGATATGAATGCGCACTACACACAAAGTAATTGGGAAACGCATCGAGCAAATTAATTCCTTTTGGCCGAAATCTTTCTCTGGCTACGTTAGACTCCAGTCTAAGGCGGAGGAGCACCAGATACCGCGGCGGTCAGTGGCGACAGACTCGGACAATGGCTGGGTGAGCAGGAAAACGCTTTCCACCACTTATTTTAGTCTCTGGACTGTGGGGAGATGCCCAAATTTGACCTGGGGGTGGCATATCCCTTTAAATGATTAAAAGCAGGAATTTAGCTGCAAACTAACTTTCTACACCACTGTCTTGTAAATACCTGGTTCTTCCCAGGCTGCATAGGTCCCATGGGTCCTGGTGGTCCAAACGGAGGAGGCCCAAAACCTGGTACTGCACACATACAGAGATAAGACTCCCAAAGTTCAGTTGAGCTTATTAAAATATATCTGTATCTGATTTTTTTTCTTGTTTATTTGAGCAAAATTGTGTCTTGGTCCAGTATATTGTGCAAGCAGCTCTCAAGGTCCACATGAGATCACTGCTTGGTGTATGCATCCAATTGTCCAATAATAAGTGTGCAGTTAGCTTGCTTAGAAACTCATCGTGGTGAATAAGGATATTCAGAATGTATTAAGTAAGGAATAACTTCAGACCACTGCGCTGTTTAAAATGAACCAGTTCTGTTTTTAACACTTTAAAACAGGTAGAGCACCTTTAAAGGGCCTATATTACACAAAATTGTCTCTTGTGAGCTTTTAGTCATGTTAAAATGTTGTTACCTCCTCAAAAACATACCTTATGTTTTATTTCATTTACACCTGTTTGAGTTGGGGATGCATATTTGGCTGAATATTGGAAAAAAAAAAAAAAGAAAAAAAAAAAAGCCACATTTAGCTTTCAGTGGAGTGAGTTAAAAGTACAGCCAAATAGTGGCCTATGACGCAATGATGACCTCAAACAACATGCAGTGATGTGGTGATCTGGCGCCTTCTTTAAAATGCTTTAAAATTTACTCTTTTAAAAACATGTCTAAAATTTATTCTAGGCCATTTATGCAATATTAATAAAATAGTGAAAATTAAACAACTGCATTTGATATTCGGTTTTGGTATTCAGCCAAGTGTTTTATTTTTATTTGGTTTCGGCTACCAATTTTCATTTCGGTGCATCCCTAGTTTGAGTAAATGTGCATCATCATCGTCTGTCTACATCTCCAAAGCTCAAAATGCTCTGTTCTGTCTTGTGATGTCATGAAGCAGTAGTTTCATGTTAACAGCCATCTTTTACCTTTTGAGGGGTAGAGACGAGGTGTATGGAGTTTAAAAACACTTCCTGTATCACCACATGATGTCACAAGGTGGAAGAGTTTTTTTTTCTTTTCAGTTTGACAGAAGAACTAAATCTGCAGGGTTTGTGTGTTAAACATGTGTGAATGAAACAAAACAACTCCAGGTCTGTTTGTGATGAGGAAATAACATAACATAGAATATGGGCCCTTTTAGGTGGATTTATGACAGAAAAAAAAAAACTTCACTCACATATGAAGGCGGAGGGGCCCAGGTTCTGAGAGCGTGGTTTGGAGGCAGCGGAGAAATACTCTACGGCTTTTTTGAAACGTTCGATCTTGTCTTCCATTCGAGACTAAACAAAAAATAACAGAACAATTCAACAGGTGTCACAGATCTACAAAATGCATTGAACATGAACTCTTTAGTACTTCCAGCAAACAAGTCTTTATCGAATTTTTATCTGGCTGGCATTGTCCGTAGAATGACCTTATTGATCTCACACAGGAGAAATTCACTTGCCACATTAGATGCAGGCAGTTTAGTGCAAAGAATGCTAGAACAAAAAAGTGCATGCAGACAAGTAATAATAAAATAAGAGAATATAGAAAAAAAATGGCACGTTTAGTGGAGCTATAAGAGTCTGATAGCGGTGGGGATGAAGGATCTGCGGCAGCGCTCCTTCTTGCACTGAGGGTGCCTCAGTCGGCTGCTGAAGGAGCTGCTGAGCTCCTCTACAGTCCGGTGCAGAGGGTGAGAGGTGTCGCCATGATGGACATAAGTTTGGCCAGCACCCTCCTCTCAGCCACCTCCTCTACAGACTCTAGAGGACAGCCCAGGACAGAGCTGGCCCTCCTGACCAGCTTATTACGTCTGTCCCGCTCTGTGCTGCTCGTGGCCCAGCAGACGACAGCGTAGAGGAGAGCGGAGGCCACAACAGAGACTTAGACAAACTTTATTGATCCACAAGGGAAATTGTTTTGGGTACGGTAGCTCACTCATCAAATAAAATATGCAATATAAAAACAGAGGGTGAAAGAACAAGAAAAATAGATGGCAACGCAACTAAAGAGCAATAGACCTGTGTCAGATAACACAATTATATACATAAGATAATGGTAATAAATATATAAGTACAATCAGATTTAAATAGAAAAGTAGTAGTCAAATATAAAATACAGTATCAAATATGATGTTCAGTACCAGCTGTATACAGTTGTATGGAGTATTATCTGTTACATAAGGGTGAGTTGTTGTACGGAGTATGGTATGAATGTAGTCCTGCATCTCTCAGTTTGAGCAGAGCTGTAGGAGCCTGTGGGAGAATGAGCTCCTCTGTCCCTCTATGGTCTGGTACAGTGGGTGAGCAGGAGTGTCCATGATGGAGAGCAGTTTGTCAGAATCAGAAGATTTTTATTGCCATTGTCAAGTGAACAGAGTTCACAAAACTAGGAACTTGTCTCGGTGATAAGGTGCAAACATAAAACACTAAATAATAATAGTAATAACTAGAGTATAGACACTAAATAATAGTAATAACTAAAATATAGCTATAATATAGTAAAAAACAATAAGCAATCCAAATAACAAAAAGGTCCAGATGAGCAGCATCAGAACAGTAGTGCAAACATGACGTAATTAAAGTGACTCGTGATATAAAGTGTCCAGCTTTGTGCAGATATTATGAATTGTTCATGAGTCCAAAAGCAGAGGGAAAGAAACTGTTCTTGTGACGGGAGGTTCTGGTCCCGTTGGACCGTAGCCTCCTACCAGAGGGAAGTGGCTCAAATAGTCCATGTCCAGGGTGAGAAGTGTCAGCTGCTATCACCTGCTCGCCCCCGAGTCCTGGAGACGTACAGGTCCTGGATAGATGGAAGGCTGCAGCCAATCACCTTCTCGGCAGTGCGCACAATGAGCTGCAGTCTCTGTTTGTCCCTGGCAGTGGCAGTGTCCTCCTGTCCCTCACTGTGACAAATGTCTCCATCTCACAGCCAATCACGTGACCAGCTTTACGGATCAGTTTGTCAATCCGTCCAATGTCTCTTTTACTGGTGCTGCTCCCCCAGCAGAATACAGCAGAGTACAGGGCGCTGGCCTCCACAGACTGGTAAAAGATCTCCAGTAACTTACTGCACACATTGAAAGACCTGAGCTTCCTCAGGAAGTAGAGTCTGCTCATGCCCTTCTTGTACACAGCATTAGAGTTGTCCCTCCAGTCCAGCCTGTTGTTCACATGAACGTCCATGTACTTGTAGCAGTCCACAATCTCCACCTCGTGACCCTTGATAGTAATAGGCTCCACAGGTGACCTCATGCTCCTGAAGTCAATCACCAGTTCCTTGGTCTTGTCTAAGTTCAGGAGCAGATGGTTTGCCTGGGACCACTCCACAAAATTTGCAATCAGTGTCCTGTACTCCATCTCCTGTCCATCCCTGATGCACCCAACCACTGCAGAGTCACCAGAGAACTTCTGCAAATGGCAGGACTCTGAGCTGTACTGGAAATCAGAGGTGTACAGAGTGAACAGGAACGGAGACAGGACTGTACCCTGAGGGGCTCCTACATTACTGACCACAGTGTCAGACAGGGTGGTCCCCAGTCGCACGTACTGAGGCCTGCCTGACAGGTAGTCAGTAATCCAGGAGACAGTGAAGGAGCTGACACCCACCCTGAGCAGTTTCTCACCCATCAGAGAGGGCTGGATTGTGTTAAAGGCACTGGAGAAATCAAAGAACAATATCCTCACAGAGCCCTTAACACTATCCAGGTGTGGGTGAGCCCACTGCAGAAGATAGATTACAGCGTCGTCCACACTCATGTGGGGCTGATATGCAAATTGGAGAGGGTCCAGGGATGGTGCCATCAGGGGTCTGAGCTGAGCCAGAACAAGTCTCTCACACGCTATCACCAGAGTCATAAAAAGTTAAGTTTCTCAGCATTCACACTCTGTCCCCAAATCTAAGATGAAACCACAGACTGTATAAAGAAGTGGACCAAAGAAGTGTGATGTCACACAAAGCATTTGGCTCCAGTCAAATGAAGCTCACATGGCTAGCAGAGCGAATCTGGAGCAGAGTTCCATATGAGGAATAAGAATTTATTTACAGACAAAATAACTAAATAAAAACACAGGATCATGAAGAACGGTTTAATAACACAAAAATTTCAACGCTCACAACAACGGTTACAGTAAATGGGGTGACAATTTTTTTAATGCAAAGTGAATTGGAGCGACGGAGTTGATGGAGCTGCAATCACGCGCATACTCACTTCCCATTTGGAATGCGGCGGATAGCCAATGCAGGCAACCAAGTCCATTTTGGATGGATACAACCAAGAATAGATGGCTGATTAAGCCAGAGCTCGTGTGAGAGGTTGAGCGTTAGCAACTACCTGTAGATATAGTCAGCCTCACCTCTACGCACAGTTTGGGCTCTGGAACCCAACTCCTTGAAAGAGACTGGACCCTCCATTTCTCTGGCGTTGCCCGCGGGGAGTGCTGGCGGGCTGGTGTGGGCCTGCTCATTGCCCCACAGCTCAGCCGCCGTGTGTTGAAGTTCACCCCAGTGACCAAGAGGGTCGCATCGGTCAGGGACAGGTCTCTCACTGTTTGGCAACAGTGCAGAGTACCCGGGACAGTGCAACCGACTCCGTTGTTCTACTGGGGGAATTCAACACCCATGTGGGCAATGACAGTGACCCCTGGAGAGGGGTGATTGGGAGAATGGCCTTCCTGATCTGAACCCGAGCGGTGTCCCGTTATTGGACTTCCGTGCTAGGCATGGTGTGTCCATAAAGAACACCATGTTCAAGGACAAGGGTGTCCACCAGTGCACGTGGCACCAGGACACCATAGGCCAGAGGTCGATGATAGACGTTGTCGTGTCATCTGACCTCCAGCCGCGTGCCTTGGACACTCGAGTGAAGAGAGGGGCAGAGCTGTCAACTGATCACCACCTGGTTGTGAGTTGGGTCTGCTGGCGGGGAAGGAAGCCGGAAAGACCTGGCAGAGGCCTCTGTCAGGAAAACCTTCAACTCACACCTCCAGGAGAGCTTCTCCCAGATTCCGGGGGAGGCTGGGGACATTGAGTCCGAGTGGGATTTGTTCTCAACCTCTATTGTCGATGCGACCACTCATAGCTGTGGTCGCAAGATCTCTGGTGCCTGTCGCGGCGGCAATCCCCGAACCTGGTGGTGGACACCGGAAGTAAGGGATGCTGTCAGGCTGAAGGAGTCTTATTGGGCCTTGTTGGCTCATGGCAGCAGACCGGCAGGTCAAGCGTGCTGCAGCCCGGGCGGTCACAGAGGCAAAAACTTCGGGTTGGAAGGACTTTGGAGAGGATATGGAGGAAGACTCTTGGACGGCCTCAAAGAAATTCTGGCAAACCCTCCGGCGCCTCAGGAGAGGGAAGCAGTGCTTCACCAACACTGTTTACGGTGCGAGTGGAGAGCTGTTGACCTCGACTGGGGATGTCGTCGGACAATGGAAGGAATACTTTGATGATCTCCTCAATCCCACAGTCACGTCTTCCGAGGAGGAAGCAGAGGCTGGGGACTCGGAGGAGGACTCATTCATCACCCTGGCTGAAGTCACTGAGGTGGTTGGAAAGCTGCTTGGTGACACGACTCTGGGGGGTGAATGAGATCCGTCCTGAGTATCTTAAGTCTCTGGATGTTGTGGGGCTGTCTTGGCTGACACGTCTCTGCAACATCGCGTGGACTGGCAGACCGGTGTGGTGGTCCCTCTGTTTAAGAAGGGGGACTCCTCAGTCTCCCCGGTAAGATCTATTCCAAGGTACTGGAGAGGAGAATTCGACTGATGGTTGAACCTTGGATCCAGGAGGAGCAGTGTGGTTTTCGTCCCAGCCGCGGAACACTGGACCAGCTCTATACTCTCCATCGGGTGCTCAAGAGTTCATGGGAGTTTGCCCAACCAGTCCACATGTGCTTTGTGGATGTGGAGAAGACATTTGACCGTGTCCCTCGTGGGGTCCTGTGGGGAGTGCTCTGGGAGTATGGGGTCTGGGGCTCTTTGCTAAGGGTTGTCCGGTCCCTGTATGACCGGAGTAGGAGCTGTGTTCACATTGCCGGCAGCAAGTAAGTTGGACCCGTTTCCAGTACATGTTGGACTCCGCCAAGGCTGCCCTTCTGTTCACCGGTTCTGTTCATTGTATTTATGGACAGAATTTCTAGGCGCAGTCAGGGATCCGGTTTGGGGACCACAGGATCTGATCTCTGTTGTTTGCAGATAATGTTGTCCTGATTGCTTCATCGAACCTCCAACGTGCACTGGGGCGGTTTGCAGCCGAGTATGAAGCGGCTGGGATGAGGATCAGCTCCTCCAAATCCGAGGCCATGAAAAAGGACCAGAAAAAGGTGGCTTGCCCTCTCCGGGTGGGTGGAGAGTCTTCGCCTAAAGTGGAGGAGTTCAAGTATCTTGGGGTCTTGTTCACAAGTTAGGGGAGGATGGAGCGTGAGATTAACAGGCGGATTGATGCAGCATCGGCAGTGATGCGGTCGCTGTACCGGACCGTTGTGGTGAAGAGGTAGCTGATCCAAAAGGCAAAGCTCTCAATTTACCGGTCAATCTACATTCCTATCCTCACCTATGGTCATGAGCTTTGGGTAATGACCGAAAGGACAAGATTGCGAATAAAAGCGGCCGAAATGAGTCCTCCGCAGATTGGCTGAGCACACCCTTAGAGATAGGGTGAGGACCAACGTGCTACACAGGGATTGAACCCGGAACCTTCTTGCTGTGAAGCATGAGCGCTAGCCGCTGCTCCTCTACGTTGAGAGGAGCCAATTGAAGTTGCACGGGCATCTGTTCCGGATGCCTCCTGGATGCCTCCCTTGGGAAGTGTTCCGGGCATGTCCCACCGGGAGGAGGCCTCGGGGAGGGACTATGTCTCCCGGCTGGCCTGGGAATGCCTTGGCCCCCCCCCGGAGGAGCTGCAGGAAGTGTCTGGGATGAATGAAGTCTGGGAGTTCCTGCTTAGACTGTTGCTCCCGTGACCCGGCCCCGGTTAAGGAAGAAAAGGGATGGAGGCATATACAAATTTACGGTTACAGGAGTTTAAAGGAGTGCATGAGGAAGCAAGTCAGTGTCTGTGTGTGTGTGTGTGTTTTGTAATGTAAACCTTTAAGTTTTGTATTCTGTCCACTGTATTTTATTGTGCTGCATTGTATTGTGTATTATATTTTGTCTTTTTTGGACCACCTTGAAAATGAGATTGTACATCAAGGGGCATTCCAATAAAATAAAAAATAAAATATACTGACAGGCCTAATCAGAATAAAATAACTATTGCTGAGTATATTGTACCTGTGACTGTTTGAAGACGTCTTTGGCGATGGCGTCCAGATTGTTCAGGTCTTTGATGGTGGAGACGTACTCAGACACAGCTTTGATCACCACCTCACAGGGAGGCAGCACCAACTGATGAGCACGAACCTGCGCACAAACAATCTACTGTAACACCAACATAATAATAATTAGGTTGCTCAACATTTGATCCGTAATCTTTCATATATACTACTGCAGCTCATGTACATCATGTATATTACACTACTCACAATAAGTATAAGGATATTGAGAGAGACTCAGCGGATGTCATACATGTGTTGTTTGCTTCAGAGATTTTTGGGAGAGGGAGGCAAATGTATTGGACTGATAGACACACCCCATTTTGTGTTTTCTACATACTGCTCTCACTGTGTACATATTGGGGCCAATGCCAAAAAATACTAAAAGGCAAACTAGGGTTGGGCGATATGGAGCAAAAAATATCTCTCGATATATTTTCTCATCTCAATATACGATATAGATCTTGATATATACTCAACAAAAATATAAACGCAACACTTTTGTTTTTGCTCCCATTTTTCATTAGATGGACCCAAAGATCAAAATTCACTCCAGATACACAACACTACCATTCCTCTCAAACATTGTTCACAAATCTGTCCAAATGTGTGACAGCGAGCACCTCTGCCCCACCTCACAGGTGCGCCACATCAAGATGCCGATCCGACATCATGACCAGTGCACAGGTGTGCCCCAGACTGCCCACAATAAAAGGCCACCCCGAAATGTGCTTTTTTTTTTTGCTTTATTGGGGGTCTGGGGACTCAGAACCAGTCAGTATATGGTGTGACCATCATTTGCCTCATGCAGTGCAACATCTTCTTCGCATAGAGTTGATCAGATTGTCAATTGTGGCCTGTGGAATGTTGGTCCACTCCTCTTCAATGGCTGTGCGAAGTTGCTGGATATTAGTGGGAGCTGGTACACGCTGTCGTATACGCCGGTCAAGCACATCCCAAACATGCTCAATGGGTGACATGTCCGGTGAGTATGCTGGCCATGCAAAAACTGGGACATTCTCAGCTTCCAAGAATTGTGTACAGATCCTTGCAACATGGGGCCGTGCATTATCTTGCTGAAAGATGAGGTGATGTTCATGGATGTATGGCACAACAATGGGCCTCAGGATCTCATCACGGTATCTCTGTGCATTCAAAATGCCATCAATAAAATGCACCTGTGTTCTTCGTCCATAACAGCCATTGAAGAGGAGTGGACCAACATTCCACAGGCCACAACTGACAATCTGATAAACTCTATGCGAAGATGTGTTGCACTGCATGAGGCAAATGGTGGTCACACCAGATACTGACTGGTCCCCAGACCCCCAATAAAGCAAAAAAAAAGCACATTTCGGGGTGGCCTTTTATTGTGGGCAGTCTGGGGCGCACCTGTGCACTGGTCATGATGTCGGATCGGCATCTTGATGTGGTGCACCTGTGAGGTGGGGTGGATTGTCTCGGCGGGGCAGGTGCTCGCTGTCACACATTTGGACAGATTTGTGAACAATGTTTGAGAGAAATGGTAGTGTTGTGTATCTGGAGTGAATTTTGGATCTTTGGGTCCATCTCAGGAAAAATGGGAGCAAAAACAAAAGTGTTGCGTTTATATTTTTGTTGAGTGTATGTACAGGAAAAATAACCCTTCAAATACTACTGCAAAAACAAATATGCCAAATTCCACAAGGTCTTTTTTTTTTTTATTGAAGTGCGATTGAAATGCAGGTCCTGTAGGAATAAAGTGCTTCTGTGACATTTAAAATAACTGTAAAAGAAAAGAAATAATACATGTTGTCTTATTTATATTCAAAAACTCAACTCAAGCTCATGCATCAACTCTCTTAACCACTGGATAACCATGAGCTCCTTTAGCAGAGGAAGCTCGGGAGGTTCTTTATTTTAATAGATCCATGTTCCTTATTATAATAGATCCATGTTCCTTATTTTAATAGCTCCATGTTCCTCACTGTTTCCCATTGCACAGATCAAACCAAACATTTCCAAATACAATTGTACAAGTTTTACACTGCAGCAGATTAATTTAAAATCTTATGCATGAATAAACTTTAAATTATTAAACTTTACAACATATAAACCATAACTACTATAGAGCCACTTCAGGCCATCTGAGATTAGAATGTGTTTAATGAGAATGATTGAAATGAAACATAACACATGGCTCATTTGCATAAACTATGCGAAAAAAAAAAAAACAACAGCTCTGTCCTTCTGCCGCTGATGCGGACAGCTCCTGGGAAAAAAAAAAGTGCCTTAAACTCAAGTTATGGAGCAAGTTTTCCTTTTTTGAGAGGAGTGCTGTATCCTCCGGGATGTTGTGGCGCTGCACACGAGGGGGAGGTCGGGGGCGAGCGGGAGAGCGCACAGCACAGAAAAGGCAAACAAGCGAAGAGGCGAAATCAGAATTAAATATTATATTAATTATATCTATACATACGATATGTCAAAATCCATATAGAGTTTAACAAATAGATATATTTTAAAGATCCCATGACATGGTACTTCTTGATGACTTTATATGGCGCCTTAATGGCTCCCCAACACTGCAAACGAATCCCTCTTCAAAATCAAGACTCAGTGCATGAGAAAGCCTCGTGAACACAGCCAGAGCCAAAAACATCCCTCTCAAACACTCCATTCTGGGCGTTGTTGCTTGAACGCAAATGAGGACAGAGACAGGCCAGAGCAGCGGGAGGGGGGCAAACTCTCCGCTCTTTCCTCTTCAGCGGCGCGATGCGTGCCGGCCCCACTTCTGTGTTTATGCGTGAAGGAAGATATGAGACTATTTCCATTGAAAAATAAACATACAGTATTTCCACAAAAAATAAAATTAAAAATTAAACCACTGCTGTTTCAGAGGTTCGGAGGACATCTGAGCCTGGAAACACTCTCACGTGCCTCCAGGCAAGTAAAAAGCCGCATCTCGCATTGCGTTGCTCGTTTGCGGTCCAAATTCTCTGGCCGTGAATTACAGAGACGTGGGTAGACATCCAGAGGGGGGGTGGAACTGCATTTGCATTTTTTCTTGAATGTGACGTCAGAAACTTCCCTTGTTCAGAATTGCCCATTTGGGCTGTCTTTTTTTCAAACGCGGAAAAGAATCGCAAATGCTCAGTTTACACATATCGCAACTTTTAGCCATGGGGGGGTGTGTGTCCTAAACAGGGTAGGGGAGCTCACATTAACGTTCAAAAACCTCAGAAAGTGAAAATTTCATGCCATGGGACCTTTAAATAGAGATATCGCCCACCCCCAAGACAAACCTTTTCAATGTGGCATCAATTTCAACATTCTGTGGGTATAAAAAGCTGGTATTGTCAATAAGTCATTACAAGTTCATCATTCAAACAGCCATGAACACACGACGTCACTTAAAGGGATATGCCACCCCCAGGTCAAATTTGGGCATCTCCCCACAGTCCAGAGACTAAAATAAGTGGTGGAAAGCGTTTTCCTGCTCACCCAGCCATTGTCCGAGTCTGTCAGCACTGACCGCCGTGGCATCTGCAGCTACTCCGCGTTAGACTGGAGTCTAACGGCGCCAGAGAAAGATTTCGGCCAAAAGGAATTAATTTGCTCGATGCGTTTCCCAATTACTTTCTGTGTAGTGCGCATTCATATCGAGTGCAAATAAATGTACAAATCAACACGGAGAGCTTGCCTTGGTCATTTTGGGTGGGAACTATTTTTCAGTGCGGAAAAACATAGCCGAAGCACGCACCAGGCTGTGTAACAGGGGAACTCCCTTCCTGGTGCGTAACACGCTGCCAGGGGAATACCTGTACCATTGCGTGTACACAGGTTATAAAGTTTAACCTGTGTACACGCAATGGTACAGGCTGCTGCGAGAGCTGCGCTCACTCGCTCGGTACGCAGCTCCAGACACGGGCTCGCACCCGTGTTTAATACGAACAGTTTAATATGAAGTTTAATACGAGATACACGTACTTTTGTTCTGAATACGGGACGATTCTGTTTTTCAGGGGACGGTTGGCGACCCTAAACACAACTATACATATATATACACCCAAAATCTTTCTCAAAGAATTTGCACAGATATTAAAAAAAATAAAAAATTACTCTGCGTCTGAAAAAAAAGTGGAGATCCGCTAAAAAAACGGAACTCTTTCATCCCTGCATTTTGCTGTGAGACAAAACTGCACATTTCAGGGTGGCCTTTTATTGTGGGCTCACTATCACACATTTAGACAGATTTGTGGACAACGTTTGAGAGAAATGGTAATATTGTGTATCTGGAATGAATTTTAGATCTTTAAGTCCATCTCATGAAAAATGGGAGCAAAAACAAAAGTGTTGCGTTTATATTTTTGTTGAGTGTATATTTTAGTTATTATTTAGTGTCTATACTCTAGTTATTACTAGGGGTGTGCAAAATAATCGTCATGACAATGCATCGCAATACTAACTTTCACAATATACTGCATCGATTCTTGATGCCAAAAATCTATTATTAATTAATAATTTATTAATTTCTTATTAATAAATAAATAAATCCATCATTTGTTTTTTGTATAAATCCTATGCACTTTTTTCTTTGTGAAAGGGTATTGTTTGTTATGATGGTAGCTACCTCCAAAATGGCAAATGTTTTGAACATCATTCAGATCATCATTTTTTGTTTTAGAAAAAATCCTATGCACTTTTTTTGTTATTGGTTTGGTTTATTTGTTTTTGTTATTCAATAAATTCAGTTATGAACTGAGTTGCTCAGAGTTATGCATCAATTGAAGACACTACCCAGGTACACAGCCACTGATATTTAACTTATCCTCTTTTTTTTGGTACATTTTCAGTGAAGTATGTCAAATATATTGCAATGCATCGCAATAATTCAAGTATCGTGATGCATCGTGATAGTATCGCATCGTGGCATATGAATCGTGATTCGAATTGAATCCTGACTTCTTTGCCAATACCCACCCCTAGTTATTACTATTATTATTTAGTGTTTTATGTTCGCACCTTATCACAAAGTTCCTAGTTTTGTGAATTCTGTTCACTTGACAATGACAATAAAAGTCTGATTCTGATTCTAACGGGGAATTTCTCAAATTGTTGCCTTCAGAATGTGCCGCTTTCACCAGGGGGTTTGTTTCTTTCCGATAAATAGTATCGTCTTGTGGAGGCCATGCAACTGAGAATGCAGGCTATGAATCAGATGGGATTTAGGATTTGCCATGTCTAGCAAATCACCCTAAAACGGACTAGAATGCAGGAAACTGCATCTAAGAAATCCAAAATTTTCTGGGGGAGGACCCCCACACCCCCCACTGGAAAGTATGTCACATAAATGAAAAATTTCACCACCCCCCCTGGTTTCATTTTACAACTCGACTACTGCATGGGACCTCACAGTTCCCCGGCCTCACCGTTCCCCTGGGCCGTGGCCCTAGTTTCCATCCCACTGACAGTCTTTGTTTTGATAAAATCCTGTAGCAGAGGAGGAGCAAGTCCATGTAACTTATAAAACAACCATATTTAAAATGAACAAAATGATTAAAAACTGAGCAAGTTACACTTGTCTAAAATTGTGCAATGGTGGACTGAGAATGGTTTCCTGTCTAATATTTTCACAGCTTTTTAAAAAAGTGATTCAACTGGTTTGAGTGTTGTGCCAGCAACAAGTGACCATGTGGTTATGCAGTGCTCTATATGAGACAGAATCATAGTGTAAAAACATCCGTGCCGCATAGAGAGTCATAAAAGATCTTACTTGTCTAAAATTCACCAAGTTAAAATTAACAGTTTTTGTGAGGCGCTTAATGTGTTTCTTAAATGTCAATGTCGGGTCCAACGTCAGTCCCAGGTATTTAAACTCTTTGACGAGGCTGAGTTCCGCCCTATCCAGGAAGACATTGGACCGCTGTAACCGAGTTGTTTTTTTACTGAACATCATGCAGTTTTCTTTGTATTGAGTTGTAGGCATGAGTTCTTGACCCACTTTTGGACAGGAGTCATGGCTGATGTTAGCTTTTCTGAAACTTCTTGTACAGTTCTGGCATGTGTAAAAATTACAGCATAATCAGCATACAGCTGGACATTGACATTTGGACACATTTCTGGGAAATCATTAATATATACACTAAATAAAACTGGTCCTAAAATACTGCCTTGGGGGACCCCAGTTGGACAGTGAAGGTAGGGCGATTTAAAACCAGACAGGGAAACACATTGTTGTCTGTGGGACAAGTAAGACTCAAACCAGTGCAAAGCCTCTTTAGATAGATTAAAATGGGATAATTTAGTTAAAAGAATCTGGTGATTTACCATGTCAAAAGCCTTCTTAAAGCCTATGAATACTGCACCTACAAATGCATGTTTGTCAAGAAGACTTGACATTTTCAACAACAAAAAAAACAGTTCTGTGGAGTGGTGACAGCAAAAACCCAACTGCACTGGATGCAAAGGTGTAGTATTTGTGGAGAGATGTTCGTTTAATTGTTCGGCCACCCATCTCTCAGCAGTTTTGGAGATGGCAGGGAGGATACTGATTAGCCATCTCAGTTTTATTGCCACTTTTAAAAATGGGGGAACCACCGCCACCTTCCAAGTTGAAGGCACAATACTTTGAAGGACAAATTCAACAGATGGTTCACTGGTGTAATTAATGCATCTTTGTACAGTTTTAAAAAGTGTGTGTCCAGTCCATGTGCATCTTTTGCTTTGGAGTTAATAATTCAGAGCACATCTCCATCTGATATTTCTAATTTTAAAAACTGAGTCACTAGAACTCACAGAGGGATACTTAGGAATTTCTGCTGGTACAAACTGCTGGGTTATTTCATGTACAGATTTAATAAAATAATGGTTCGTCTCGGTAGCAATAGAAAGAGGATTTTGTATGAGGATGTTGTTGTAAATACTCCTGGACATGTGCTATGTAAACTAGCTGCAGTTGGTCTGAATATGTTGGTGTGTGATCTGATGTTGATGAATTAAATGTATGAACTCTTAAGTTTTGTTAATTATTTTGTAAGTAAGTAAATACAAAAGCGTATGTTTAAAGCTGCACCTTGAGAGAGGCAAGTGGGTGCTCTGGTCCCAGAAGGCTCCAGTGGAAGGCAGCCAGGTCCTCATCAGGCAGAATGTGATTTCCTGGAACACACAAACAACTCATGTGAACCAATGACATAAGCCCAATACGAAGTTAGCACTAATCTAAGGATTTACACTTATTTAGTAACTACATTCACCATCAAGTAGTTTTTACATGTAAAAGTTTACATTGACATGACTGTTAAGGCTTGTGCAGATTTAGAACAGCTTCTTGAAGTGAAGCAGAATGAACTGCAATTGTGCAGTCAATATGTCCTCATTCCTAAATGTACAAGAGCAACATAATCAGACAAAAGAAATGTCAAACTATCACAGAATTGAAGGGTCCAAGAGCAATGACTATTGCGTAGTGAGCTTAATAGACTCTAGGGGAGTGAAACAAAATGTATTCAAAGACAAAACAAAAATTAGCTATAACTGCCATATTGACTTAGTTCAATATATGAAAGATGAAATGATCATTTTTGGGCATCCAAATTTATCGCGGTATCATTGTGGAGAGTGGATGTGTGCAGACTAGGCTTAAAGAGGAGGTATTACACTTCTATGGAGGTAACTGCTAACATACTAATTTAGATCATCATGTTACCTTATTATTTTGAAAATGCTTAATTAACCTAAAATAATGCATTAACATTAACATGTCACTTTCATTTGACAGAGTCTCCAGCTAAGGCATTTTTTTTTACAAAAGCATTTTTAACCATGCTTTTGTAGATTCATGGAGAACTGTTGTGTGGGTGCATGGGTGACGCAGCCATGTGGTTTTATATCATGCATGCTTGAATAATTTAGTGAGCTCTCCTGGACCCTATTCAAACTCTCCTGACAATTAGCTGTAAGATTCTGTACAAGGCTCCGCCCACAAGCCTACGTCACCCATGCTCCCACATGATAGTTCTCCATAAATATACAAAAACAGATACAGAACTGTTCACAGCAACTTCACAAACCTGATGCAATGTGCAGTAGTTTCATTATGGATCATGTTTCATTATGGTCAATGGAATGTACGCTGACTGGTGTGAGGTCACTCTAATAGGGGGGTGACATAATGGGAGGGGCGGACTCAGTGTCAGAAATGAAAGTGAAACTTGGTGATCTAAATATGCTAGGTGTTACTGTTAATACCCCATAGAAGTAAAACATCCCCAAACAGGTACAGGTGTGATCATTAATGTTTAAATATCCCATGACATGGTACTTCTTGATGCTTTTATATGGCGCCTTAGTGGTTCACCAAAATTGTATGTGAAGCTTTCTTCTCCAAATCAAGCATTGGTGCATGATATAGCCTCTGGGAGGCAGCCCTATGGAGGAAGTGGCTTTAAACGATCCAGTCTGGGCGTGTCGCTTGAATGCACATGAGGAGGACGGAGACGGGCCAGTGTAGGCGGGTGGGGGTGTGGCCAAATACGGTCCCCGTTTCCGTGTTTAGTGCTGGTTTCTGTGTGTGTAGCGACGGAAAGTGGAGAAGCGATCGTAAAAACTTTTCAGTACAGCCCGAATCTGATCCCGAAGGCGATGAAGTTGCAACTCAGCGGCTTAAGCAGGACGTCTCAGAATGGTTAGTTTGAAATGTTATGTCTAGCTTGTTTATGTATACTGTTAGTTAGCATGTAGCCAGCATAGCCTCTGTTAGCTTTTCATGTTGCTCTGAAGAACACCCATTAAATACGGAATTTATCAACACTGGAGGGGTAACGACTTCCCGGAGCCTAATGACTTGACTATGTTGGTCTGAATGCAGTTCCGGTTCCGGGTGACGGCTTTTGCGGGCTTTGTATGCTCTTAAAAGTCCACTGAAGACGAATGTTGATGTTAATTAGCCAGACTGCTAACTAACTTAGCCTCTCGAAGGCACACGCAGCAACCAAGGCGGCTTTTGCTCACCCGCAGAAATCACGTGGCTACCGTTGCATCTGCTAACGCTTGTTTGTTGACCCCGAAGCATTGTATATTATCATTATTTGCGATCTTAGGACAGAGATGGCCAAGTCAAAGGGGAGAAACACTATGGAGGAGGAGTTGGCGGACATCAAAAAGTCACTAAACTATGTCAAATGAACTGGAAACGATCCAAAACCAACAAAAAGCCATTGTTGATCTCATGATAGAAGTTAAAGAATTGAGAAAACTGAATCATGAGAAAGACAAAAAAAAATCATGGATTTGGAAAACCGTCTGGCAGACCTGGAACAGTACATCAGAATGAATGACATTATTATAACTGGTCTCAACATAAAGCCACGGAACTACGCGCGAGTCGTTGCCTCTGATGGGGAGCTTACGGAGTCTGACCTGGAGTACATAGAGCAGCAGGTTTTGAACTTTTTGGACTATAAAGATAAGGAAAGAATCTGTTTCAAGCGAGGATAATGAGGCATGCCATGTGCGGTCTCGAAAAGAAACTCAAACCTGCAATTGTAATAATGAGGTTTGTCAGCAGAAAACAGAAAAATGCAATTTTAAAAGAAGGAAGGGACAGCGTGTAAGATTTTTACCCGTTAATTACTGAAATTGTTGCCTGGAAGAATCCATGACTCATCGCTGTACCAGCGGCGAGTCTGGTAATGCTTGGTCCAGAATGCGCTGCCGTTGCGCATAGACAGACAGCTAAGTGAACCAATCAGAGAACAGTTAACGGACAGCGACGTGAACCAATCAAACAAAAGAAAAGAAAGAAAAGAAAGGCCTCGAGAGCTGTCAGCTGCTGTGGTTTTAAGGAATCGATGTGTTTTATGTCATTTAAGACCAATTTTACAGCTGAATGGAAGGGAGGTTCAGGTCTCCGATGCGCCATCTTGATTCAAAACTGAGGAGGAACTTCCGCTGCCTAAGAGTGACGTTGCGGGCAAAGGCGGGTGCACTGACGTCACCATCTTTGAACGAATCAGAATCGCGGAGTCCATTGTTAACCGGGGGAGCGAGGGTGGAGTGAGGGTGTCCAAATGGTATCTCGCTGTATAGCAAATACAGAGATATCATTTGGCTGGCCAGGTAACTGAAATTGAAGATACCCATTCAAAAATACATTGTTTTCCAAGCCTTTTCACTTCCATCATGAAATCAAAGTATTCGTTTGGACTTAGATATAGTCACATAAAAGGAGGATCTTCCCCATGCAGAGGCAGCCATTTTGAATACGAGAGCCGCAGAAGGACATTTGGGCTCCGCCTTCGCCTTCGGCAAGGCTCGTGGTTTAGGGTAAACAACACAAGCATGCTGCCGGATCAGACATCGTAATGGATCTAACACGTGTTTTGGACCAAATTGTTTTACTGGATTTTATTCGCTGGATCCTTACGGACAAATTGAGAGCAAGTTTATGGTGAAATACAGAGTTTGACCTGTGCAAAGCATTCTAAGGTAAGCTAACCTCGTTTTGTGCTTTTCCGTATAAAAGCCCCATGTGCTCAGGGAGTGATTATTGTGCAGGGAAATGAATTGCATAGTCAAAAAGAGGAGACTGTAAGGTTTCATTTGATGTGTAGAGTGTCATGGTACATGATCGGGAATGTGTGTTTTCATAAGAAAAAAAAAAAAACGTGACCGCGTTTTATTTATACACTAGCGGCGCACGGTGCGCGGGTCCCTCAAGGTCTGCCGTAGCCAATACAGAAAGTGCAATAGCACCATCCACCTATGCGCCACGAATCCTACACACTGGGGCTTTAAGGGCTCAAATGTTTACATAAACGAGCATTTAACCAAAAAAAAAAAAATTAATTAAAAAAAAAAATCTGAAATCGCAAGAAGAGCCCAACTACTAAGGAAACAAGGAAAGATCCAATCAACATGGTCTTCGCACTGCAGAGTGTTTATCAAACTTATGGATCAAGGAGCAACATGAACTGGATAAATACAACTGAGACTTCTACTCATGAGGTAACATTCAAACACACCCTTGGGATTATAGATCGTCTTAAAAAAAAAAAATGCCAACCCTAAAACAACAAAGGACTAGTGACACTTCATTGAACATTAATGCCAATTCAGGCACTATGGAAATGTATGATATATACACGAGAAATGAACTATTACATGATGTAAACATATGCATGAATGATCTAACAAATAACATTGACCCAGATCTGAACTTTTACAATAACCTAAAACAGTGACTGTAAATATTATCAAGAACACTGGTTATCAGCTTTAATCAAGACCGATGAAGATATTCTCAATACAGTGGTCCCTCGCTCTATCGCGGTTCACTTTTCGCGGCCTTGCTGTTTCACGGATTTTTTTTTTTTTTTCCATTTCCATTTTTTTGTAGTGTATCAACATTGTGTCTCGCCAAGATAGTCAGAAGTACTAATAACATGCAATAATAGTAGATGGTAAAAAAGTGTTGCAAAAGTGCAGGGGAAGAATATAATAAAAATATGTAATAAAATGTAATAAAAATACAAAGTACAATGTACAAAGGTGCAGGTAGGATTAAATAAGGTGTAAGTAGAGTATTTCACAGACTGCACATAATATGGTGTAGTATAAGTGTGGATTTCGTATTGCACAGTGCGGTTCACTGTTCGCGGCCTCGCGGATTTTTTTTTGTTTTCAATTTTTTTTTATAGTGTAACATTTTTTTATAGTGTAACATTGTGTTCTGCGTCCTGATTGGCTAAGAGACTGTAGACCCAGGACTAAACGTTGACTAAACCAGGTCTAGACCAGTACTAAACCAGGTCTAAACCTGGACTGGACCTGGACTAAACTGGGATTAAACCACCACGTGCCGCTCTTTGCTGGTTTCGTGCGGCTGGTTTGTGGCTCGGGCTAAGAGGACGCGGTCCGGGCGCCGCGGTTCGATCTCGTGCTCGCAGCCCTGGTGTACGCGCGGCCGGATGCACGTGTCGCTCACTTCTCCAAGGGGTTGGTGCGCGTCACGGCAGTGCCGTTGAATGAGCGCGGTGCGCCCTGCTCGTCCCTCTGTGCTCACACTGTGTTTGAATGAGAAGCAGTCCAAGCCGCACCGGGCTCCGGGGCCAGATGCACGAGGAGCAGAAACATGAGTCACTGGATCCATAGGAAGTCCAGGTCTAAACCTGGACTAAACCAGGACTAGACCAGGTCTAAACCTGGACTAAACCAGGACTAGACCAGGTCTAAACCAGAATTGCGGCTCTTTGCCTGAGACTACGCATTCCGGGCGCCGCAATTCGATTTCGTGCTCAGCAGCCCGTTGAGTGAGCGCGGTGCGCGGTAGCCTTGTTTCGTGACCACCGATGCAAGTGTCCGCGCGAACCCCCCTTCACTATTAAGAATTTTGTTGAAAATCTACGAAAGTTTGAGTGTTTAACAAGAGAGAAATGTGAGAAATACGGGTGCGCGTGTCTGCGATTAGCGATTAATTACAATTAATGCATTTTGTTCGACCAACGTTTTGATCGACAATTAATCGTAAGTCGATTAATTGTCAACATCCCTAGTTCAAAGCACTTCAGGATGACAGATGTGATTGCTATGGGCCGATAGTGAAATTGTCCGGGGTGACGGCGCTGTCGAGAATGGACGTGTCCAGCCATGTTTCCATAAAGGCAAAAACACAACAGTTCCTCGTGTACCATTCGAAATAAATCTGTGCGCACAGGTCACCAGTTTATTCCTGAGAGACTGGACGCCAATGTAACTAAATCATCTCTTTCTAGTCACATTGTGTTTAAATAAAGCAGATTAAAATCTAACAAGCCTCACCCTAGAGCTGGGCGGTATAACCAAAAATTTATATCATGGTATTTTTCAAAATTATATCTGTGTCACGGTATTTTTTTTTCTTTTTCCATGCATGACTAGGTGTTAACCCCATTTCCTAATAATTTAGATATTACTGCAGTAAATTCAACTTGGTAAAACATATCTGGGTCCAGTGCTTTAATCATCTTCTTGAAGCACCTTTCTCAACAGTACTAAGTGGTACCATGTCTTTGGCGAAGTGGATAGCAATAGCGTTGGTAATATCGTTCCACTGTTTGCTTTTTCTGCCGTAGGCAGTCCCCTTAGCAAGGTGTCGAGTGACATCCTGAGTCACGTTTTGTGTTGCAGTGCCAACTTGAACGTTACGATCTTAGTTTCATGCATTCTTCATATTCCAGGACATGTTTGTGATGGAGGTGGTGAAGCAAATTGCTTGTGTTGCCTCTTGCGGCTACAACTTTAGCCTGACAACATTTACAGAATACGGTTGTTTAATCAGCTTCAGATTTTTTTTTAAAGCTGAAGTACTTACAACTGACACGGCTCCTTATTTTCAGTACAAGTTCCTCTGTTTCTAACAACAATGTCCATGTTGTTCACCGCTCAACACATACTGTAACCGTGTCCCAATTCGAAGGTTATTGATCTGTGTGCGTAATTTGCGTGGTGCGTATTGTTAGCGTTAGCCGCGTGTCTCGGCTTTGTGGACCTGTCCCATTTCGGCAACGGCCGGTCCGTGAAGGCTAGTTCGAGGGCTGCTGCTTTTGCAGCCTTCGGAGCGTCCGAAAAAGCAGCAGAGGCTGCAGCCCTCAAATTGGGACATGGCTTACGCTACCACTGCTCTCATGCCACTGCAAAACAGTCCCCCGGCGTGACGTTCCGCCGCTCTGTGTTCCCGACGTTTTGTACGCACACACTCGCCGGTATTGAGGTATATGAAAAATTCATATCATTAAAAAAAAAAACAAAAAAAAACACCGGTATTCGATATGAACTGGTATACAGCCCAGCCCTACCTCACCCTAATAACCAAAGACCCCAACCACGACTAACCCCTAGCCCCAACCCTAATGCTAGGCCTAAACTTGACCCCAAGATTCAAGTTAGTGAGTTAGGTTAGGTATAAGCTTAACCATAGCCCCAACTCCAAATCCAACCCCGCCATTTTTCAAATTTCCAAAATGGGGTACTTCCGATTTGTAATGGGAATCTACAATTTTGTTCCTATTGCCATGATGCATCTGGCTACCAAATTTGCTTTGGCTATGCCAAAGTTTGTGTAAGGACTTTGCATAGGCAAGGACAGATTTTTGGCTCATCGCCATGGCAACACAATGTAAATGGGGTGCGGGACCATGTCACAAATGTGTGTACCAAATTTTGTATATGACAAATAAAACATCGTTCCATACAAATTGTCTAGGGGCGCTATTTTCTTATATCTGTTCAGGGTCGGGGTGTCCAGCCATAATTAAAATTTGAGTGAAATCGGCAAAAGTTTGTGTGATTTTATACCATTAGAAAAACATGGAGTTTTTTTATCGCTATGGCAACGCCGTAAAAAATATGGCATGAGTGTCAATGAGTTTCTGGATCGGGATGGCAAAATGGAATTTTGTGGAGAATTTCAGATATTTTTGAAAAACAATTTTTCCCCCTATATTAAATTATATTTCAATCTGTAGGGGGCGTTAATGTACCAAATTAAATTTTTTCATGTTGAATAGCTTTAGGGCAGAGAGTTTAACGACTGTTTCACATTGCACAGAAATTCATTTGTGCAAATGGGAGCAATTTGTAAATATCCAAAATCTCAAAAATTGTGTGCATTTTTGTCGCCTCAATGCTCAGAGACTATAAGACGTGTCAAAAATTTTGATGTCCAACCCTTGAGATAATGTATACCAAATTTGAGCCCATTTAGGTGAACGCCCTAGGAGGAGTGCGTAAAAGTATAACGTTTATTAAAAAAAATGCTGACTCATGCTTAGCATACTTTAAACCAATACTGCTGCCCCCTGGTGCAGCGGACGGCGTTGGGAATAGTATTTTTTCGTTGTCTTGTCAAGATCTATTTCTGTGTCAAATTTCATGATTCTACATGCAATTTTTTTTGCCATCATCATAATGGGCCATTTAATTTAATTTTAGTAAATGGAAATGGCCAAAAGGAGTTTTAATAGTTTCGTAAGTTGTCATCACTGGTCAGTGTTGAGTGAGTTATGAAAAAATAAAGAATATTCTGATGCAATGTTCCGCTTTTTTTAGACTAACAAACTATATATTTTAGGAAAGCCCTGGCGCATTTCTACATCATGGCGAGTGTCCCTGGTCACTACGGGTGAGTCACGTCACATCATTCCACTTCCCAGTCACTCAGAGCATCACTTTTGATACTAATAGGCCCTATGTCAGCTTCTGGCGCTCGGGTATAAATATAGCAGACACAAGCACAATATGTCTTTATCAAAGAGTTACCAAGCAGAGCAGCAAAGCAGGGCAGGTGGTGCGTCTTCAGTCCCAGTTGTCTGGCGGCCTCAGAGAGCAGGTACTGGTGCGTGGTCAGGTTCTTGCCGTTCCAGCTGAGTTTGAGGGCGTGAGACGAGAAATACGCTGGGACGTTACATAGCGCAAACTCTGAGTCCTGAGCGATCAGACCTGTGAAGCCTAAGTCCCGGTACAGAGACAGAACCTCCTGGTGGTGGTCCTCCAGCGTCTGCACCACCTGAGCACAGAATGGAAAGGAAGCAGTTAGGACCAAAGCTAGGCCTGTCACAATAAAACAGTTTTGAAGAGTGATATATTGCTGCAATAAATATAGACAAACGATTCTATTCCAACTCATTTATACCACCAACACCAATCCCAAGAGCAAACCACAAAAACTATTCTAAAAGTACATTGTTACAAAAATAAGCAGTAATAAAGAGCAGAGTGAGCAGTCCTTTAGTTTGTATCTAATGAGACACAGAAGTTATTCTGTTAAACTTTTGGCTTAAATCTTATCATGTAATCAAAAATAACCAAAGATTTGCCAGTAGTGCAAAGATGTACACACAATAAATATTGTCTCCCAAAAAAGGTTCCAGCTTGCATATATTGAATTCAAAGTTCATATAGACCCCTTTACTGTTAGTAAACAGACGTGACGTCACCGGCATGTGCGCACACTGTTGACTCAGAATCAACCATGGCGGACCATAGTGGAGTATCTGAACGATAGGGAGAGCTACATTCAAAAGCTCACATTGAGCAACGGGGTTCGACTACCAGATCCTTATGCGATCACGGAGTGGCAGTACGACCGCAGAAAGTGGCCAGATTTACAGTGGCCAGATAGCCACTGTTTTTTAGTCGAGAAGCCCAGTGTGTATACAAGAGAGAAAGTGCATGCATACAAATCCATGGATGCCTACCAGTTTGCCGTGTGTGGCCATGTACAGGAGGTAAAATACCACGATATCGATGGGGAGTTTTGCGTGTTGGCATCTGATGTTCTCCCCTGTCAAAGACAAGGCCACAAGACGACCATGTACAATGCTTGGGCTATCATCAACAAGCGCGAGAACTACGTTCTGACCGCCAACTGCACTTGTGTTACGGGGTAAGTAACATACGACTTAATTCACGAGTCACAGATGTGATCTCAGTCATGTCAAATGCCATTTATGATGGTCATGCGAAAACTTATCATGCATTTTAACAAAGTTATTCGTGTTCGTTTACATGTGTCTGTCGTAGAGGTTACCCGGTTAATATGTCTGTGAGCTTTGCGGTGTCCTGTGCTTGCTAGTTAATCAGCATGATTAAACACCATTGAACACCTGGGCAAATTACCCTAAACAAGCAGGTGTTCACTTGTGTGTATGTCAGTTGAATGATATGAACTATCATTTATTCCATCTGTTTCTCTTTATTTCATGTCGAGTTCTTTTCTTCTAGATCTTCGCTGGGGGTTTTATGGCAGCAGTGGCTTTGTTTTGAGTCAGCAGTGCGCACACATTCAGTGATGACGTAGCTTTGAAACTGGTCTATAGTAATTGAGACAGGCCTAACCAAAGGAGAAACTAACCAGTGTCTCCTGACTGTGACTGTGGCACCCCAATCATTTTTTTTTTTTTAATCAGAAGCAAGTGAAATTTATTTTTAGAAATCAACAAATTAATGACCGGTGCCAGCTGTTTAAATTCCAGAGAAACCGATGGCCGATAAGCTCTGCTGATAATCATTTTATACCAATTTATGAAATTTTAAATTTATCACAAACTCTAGTCTTTTTTTTTTTAAACACACAGCTGTGTAGTCACAATTTGAGCAGTTATCACTACAAATAAAGCGTTGTATGTCCCCTTTAGGCAGCAAGGCCAAAATACAACAGATGATTGAAGGCTAATATTAGCCAATACATTAAAGAAGTGCAAAAATCTCCATTTATTTTCCATAAATTGTACTAAAAGGTCCTTTATTACGCTTAAGAGCTTTTAGCCATGTTGTTACATTCATGTGTGAATGAAACAAAACAAAACGTTTTGGTACGTTTTTGATGAGGAAACATTACAAGAGTTTACAACAAAATAGTGTAATATAGGCACTTTAAATAAAATGATTTGATGTGGATGGCTTGTTTAAAAATAGTTTCAATATAAACCGGTGGGAATCACTAACTCCAAATAAACATCTCATTCTCTGGGTGCAGTTGAGATGTATACATTTGTATAAAGATTTGACAATATGTACATGGACCAATACAATGTAATGGACTGAAATTTGCAAGAGTGAATTGAGTGCAACTTCCGTTTATTGGTTAGTGAATTCACATGTGTGCAATGTTTAAATCTCAACCTAAAAAATGTATGTCAATCTGTATCTGTGTGCATTTTTGCATTAAAAAAAATATCTAAGTGACAAAGCAGCCTTTCCAAATGGGAAAAATATATAATTCAGAGGCAGAGCAGATTGTTTCAAAGCATGAATTTTATTAAGAGTTCGGGAATATTGGCAGACATACTGGAATTTTTAAGTTTTCCCGGTCCGAAAAGTGCCTGTAACTGTTCAGACTGAGGTTTAAATATGAATGGAGTGCATCTTTTTAAAGCCAAAACATACAAATTAAAGCATGTTTTTGTTCATTTGGGATATTTATATTGTACTGAAAAGCTGCTGCTCCCTTCCTGTGAGCAGGCTGGCATCTCCACAAACCTGACTCTTACTTGGCCATTAGGAGGGCCTCTTCCTGTTTGTTTCCATGGGAATGTTGGCTATATGGCTATATACCACAGAAAAGGCACAAAACTTATCCAAAAGAGAATGTTTCAAAGTATGGCTAACTTTCCATTTCCATGGAATGATACAGGTGACATGCCACCTCCAGAAAGTTAGTGTTGCTTTAAATTTAAAATTAATAAATTAAAATATCACCCAATTGCCTTGCCTGGAAGATTACGTTGCAAAGCAGAGACAGACTGGTATATTGTAGGCTTGTTGGTTATGGGCCTAAAGTTTCAGCATTGGCTGCCTAAAGGAAACACATGAACCTTAAGCATTTTAGTGCAGTGAGAGACTACACTGAATATATGAATCTGCATAGGCCATGAACATTTCTATTGCAAAGATTGTTCATAACTAAAATAAAAGACTACTTACCTCAAGACTAACTGCAAATCTTCAAAACATTTCTCATATATGACAGACTAGACTATACACAGATCACCTCAAATGTATTCTACTAACATATTCTACTAATTCTATTCTACCAAGGCATTTTCCAAACCCTTTTTGGAGATTTGATGAACCGTCAGAATATGGTCAACAGCAGGACTGCACTGTAACGTGGGTGGGAATCTTGCACATTTATAATAGGCCTGAACTAGACTCAAGTCTTCTTAATCAGACAAAATGAGCTTCAAGATCTAAGGAAAGCAATGTTTACCAGAAATGGTGCTACTGCCATGTGTCACATAATCACCCATTTTAGGTTGAGCGATGATCTTTTTTTTTTTTTTTTAGTTTGACACATTTACTGCCAGAAAATCCTCTGCCATCTTGTAACGTGCAAACATGTTTACATTGCTTTAAATAAAACAAATGAAAATGTAGTGTAGAAGCTCACAAAGGCCTGGCCTCCTCAGCTCCTCCTGTATTATCCTGCCTGGAGGTTCACTGGGTTCATGTTATGTAATGTATAGGCTACACTGGGTCATGCTGCACATGCATGTTTTTAGTCAGCCCCACAGACACGCGCGCCTGCATTCAACAGAAGCACACACACAGTCAAAGCGAAACCACTCCCACCACAACTACAACCACTCCAGCAACAGCTTAAGACAAACAGAGGGATGTGGGGTAAAAACACACATACATTCCACATGAAGTTATCTAAACTCATGTGAACACGTAAAGCAACAGCCTCGTGTTTCTGCCTGCGAAGAGTTAAACTGAACTACATGACGTAACCTGGGGAATAAACATGCAGAGGGACTGGAGTGTTTCTGACACGCCAAATGACCAGACTGTTAACATGGCTCACCCGCACTCTGAAGCGGAACATGGCGAGGCGCACACAGTGGCTGAGGCAGGCGGGTGGCAGGAACCAGGCCCGGGGAGGCGGGGTGGCCTTACTGCCGACGTGGTTCACGATGAGTTGCGCGGTCTGCCGCTGGCCCTGCACGCGTCGCGCCCACTCAGGCCAGCGCTCCTTCCCCAGGGTCCCGTTAAACACCACCACGAGCTCCAGGCCGCCCTGGTACAGACAGGCCTGTGACAGCGCGGCCAGGTAGCCCAGCATGGCGTTCCACTCTCCGCCGCACACCCAGTCCGTCTGGTAGCCCCCGTACAGCCGCTGCAGGCCCGAGTCCGCGTCCATGAGGATGCGGGTGGGAGGAGGGGGAGGCCCGGGGTGATGAGGGTGATGGTGCGGGTGATGTGGAGGCTGGCGGGCCGCTGTCCGGGCCAACTTCAGCAGGTCCACGGGGACCGCGGCCCCGGGGCATCGCTTCTCCAAGTACTCCTGAAAGCCCTGCACTCCCATGACGGTGTTACTGAGCCGGTGCGTGTGTCCGGGAGCGGTCTCCGAGTATGTCCTGTACGCCGTGTTTGAGTGTGTGTGAGGGGGAGACGGGGGCTAGCTGTGCGCCGAAGGCGAGCTAACTCTGGGTCTCTGTAGTGACTGAAGCTGTAACAAGTGCCTCGCGGAGCTCAACAGTCCACAGTAAACAAAACGCCTCAGTTTTGGTCGAGTGTAATGTTCATTTCGGTGGATTTTTGGTGAGTTGCCAGCAAGGCCAATGTCGCTACCTAATGGCAGAAAAAGTTCAGTGTGCCCATTCTGTGCCCTAAACCCTGCAGCTCTGGCAGCTAATGGCGGATACTGGGGGGGGTTTGTGCAGTGACGGAGTGACAAAGAATAAGACGGCGGCGGGATGAGCACATTAAAACGGATGGATACTGCGCATTAGTGCGGGATCCACAGGCTGCACGGCCACTCCGCGGACATGTTGAGCCCAGCACGCTCCAATCGGATTTTTCTGTGACAGCTGCGCGCCCCGCGTGGGATTAGATTGTCCTGAAGGGGGTTTGTGTGAGAAACGACAGCAGCCTGTTGCCTCGCGTGTTTCTGACACGGACCTGCAGCGCGGAGCGGGGCACAGCTAAACTAAAGTGAGTGTGAGCTAGCCGCTTTAGCCGAGTGTGTGAGTTAGCCGCGAGTTAGCTGCTTTAGCTGCTGTAGCTGAGGCAGGTCCCGGCGTGATTTGACGCGTCACTCCCGAAGATGAGCCCGGGGCCGACACGACGCGGAATGAGATGGATGTTTGACGAAATTAAATAAAAGTAACTAAAATAAAATAAAAATAAAAGCCCGATGGTGCCTCCCTCGCGGTCTCGCACTTTCACGGCTTCATGTTGCAGAAGGGAGCAGACTTCCAGCCACGGCAGCCATCTTGAGACTTCCTCGCGGCCCGGAGCAGTGAAGGCGGGCGGAGAGCGGAGGCAGCGCTGCGAAGGGCATCCTGGGAAATGTAGAGTCCAGCGTCACATCTCGCATTACTCACATTTGTAAAGAACAGAATAAAAACTACAACTACCACCAATAACGTCCAGGCTACGTTTAATGCGTGGAGTTCAGTTACTTAGCTTCACGTTTTAATGTAAAGTTCTATGTTAATTGTATTGTTAATTTGCGCAGTTTGGAACCCGAATTTACGTTTAATCTCGCGTAAACTGACTCTTTGCCTGTATGATGAATTACGTTCATCATACAATTTGAGGCAGTAACAGGTTGTAAGTATTTTGTGTGTTTATGTCGTCCCCTGGTGGTAAACTGTGAACCACTTTCTCCTCTGCTCTGCATCCTCTTTCCTCACAGTGGTGGAAGAAGTACAAATGTATTACTAACAGGCAGCATTTCGGATGTCGCGCACAGGGATCCAAGGAGCGCTCAGGGAGTTAGTGTGTTTGCTCAGACACATTAAAAATTAGGGGAACATTGGCCATGTCTGTGATAAAAGGAGAAATTCAATTTGTCAACTGGACAAAGTTTGTTTGGTCGAAAACGTTAACCCACGTACAATATGACATAAAAGCTTTGAATCTTGAATCTTTGAATCTTAATGGGATAACTTAAATTCACTTAAATTCATATGCGGGTCAAGGCAGGTGAGCGAATACTTTTGGCAATATAGCAAAAGGAGAAATTGAATTTATCAATTGGACAAAAGTGTTTTTGGTCGAATACATTTCGCAGCTCATCCAAGCTGCTTCTTCAGTTCTGGTCAGGCGCTGGTGGACACTGCCTTATATCTGCCTGAAGGGAGGAGCTGACTACAATGAGATTACTCTGAGACTGCCACACCTCTTTGTCCAGTCTCTGTTTTTTAGATACGTTTTTTAAATATGCAGTGGGAGTGGAGTCGGGGGCCTTGTTAGCGGAACCATTCATGGCCATAATGGGTGTTTTCACACCTCTGGATCTGACCTGGCAAGCCCTATTGTTTTCCTTTGTTTTGATTTAGGTTTGAGGATAGTTATAAATGGGAGACAAATTATGTCTGTTCAAGGAAGGATTCTCTTTTCTGATAAAAATAGCCTCTTTTACTCCCCTCTCAAACCTGTTCTTTTCTCTGGCTAAGATCTGTAACTCACTGACCTCAAAGGAGTGGCCCGTGGCTTCTAGATGGAGATGTACGGCAGATGAAGGTCCACTCTGGCTCTCTTGTCTGTATTAGTACATTCTCTTGTGAGGTGGCTGTTTTATTTCTACACTGTAGCGATGACTGCAGTCTTCACTACAGTGTATGGAGTAGACCACATTGCTTTGTTTGTGGTGTTTTGTCCTTTGGGTGGATCAGTTTTTGTCTTAAAGTGTTTGTGGGCTTGAAATAGACTGGGATTTCATGTTGTCTGAAAATCCTCTGTAGTTTTTTCAGAAACACCAGTCAGGTAAGAAATAGTTACACCCTTTCTCCCGGGTTCTGATTCTCTGTTGTCTTGTTTCTTGCTCGTGTCTCTTTTAGTTTTGTTGAAATCCCATTGAGGATATCCACAAACAGAGAGGGCTTCCTGCACATGTTCTTCTTCTTTCTCCTTACCCTCTGTGCTTGTAGGGACCACATGGACCCTGTGTTGTAATGTCCGAATAACTCCCAGTTTGTGCTGCAGTGGGTGGTGTGAATCAAAAAGCAGGTATTGGTCTGTGTGTGTGGGCTTCCTGAAGACCTCTACTTGGAGTCGCCGGTCTTCTATCGTTACGGCACAATCTAAGACAATATAGTGTACAGTAATCCCTCGTTTATTGCGGGGGTTAGGTTCCAGAAATAACCCGCAATAAGAGAAATCCGCGAAGTAGGACAACTTTATATTTTACAATTATTCTACATGTTTTAAGGCTGTAAATGCCTCACCACACACATTATACACTTTTCTCAGACTGGAATTAAACTTTTCTCACATTTCTCTCTCTTTTAAACACTCAAACTTTCATAGATTTTCAACAAAATGTATTAATAGTGAAGCGTGGGGGGAGACACGGCTCCGGAAGCCCCGCCGGACGCGTGAGGAGCGCGGAGACATGAGTCACTGGATCCGCAGGAAGCACCGCGCTCATCCAACGACACTGCCACGTCCTGGGACGCGACGCGCACCAATCCCTTGGAGAAGTGCGAGATACATGCACCCCTCATCGTGGTCAAATCCGTGACAGAGCAGCACGACCGGAGCGAGGCCGCGCGTACACCGGGGCTGCGAGCACGAGATCGAACTGCAGCGCCCGGACCGCGTCCTCTCAGCCCGAGCCACAAACCAGCCGCACGAAACCAGCAAAGAGTGGCACGTGATGGTTTAATCCTGGTTTAGACCTGGTCTAGTCCCGGTTTAGTCCAGGTCTAGACCTGGTCCAGTCCTGGTTTAGTCCAGGACCAGTCCAGGTTTATACCTGGTTTAGACCTGGTCTATACCTGGTTTAGTTCTGGTCTAGACCTGGTTTAGTCCACATTTAGTCCTGGTCTAGTCCCGGTCTGGTCCTGGTCTAGTTCCAGTCTGGTCCCGGTCCCCCCTGCGTCTCCCATCAATCAGCAAAGGTCTACAGTCTCTTAGCCAATCAGGATGCAGAACACAATGTTACACTATAAAAATTAAAAAAAAGTTACACTATTAAAAAAAAAGGGGGAAAAAAATCCGTGAAACAGCGAGGCCGCGAACAGTGAAACGCGATAGAGCGAGAGACCACTGTATCTTCTAACTTACATGGAAAAGTTACATAGTGCACCTTTAACCCACAGTGGAGCATTTGTGGGCAGCATATAAGAAAACTGATATGAAATAAAAAGTAATGGCATATGATTAAAAGTAATGACTAAATAAAACATAAAATGCTTATGTATGACTGTGGTAATGACTCTGTTAAGCCACAGAGAGGCGCTGATTGGTCACATTGGCATTTTTGTGTCCAGAAGCCACAACTAAAAACCGTAAAAGCCTATTTTCATCAATGGCATTTGGTAAAATGAACTTGGACGGCCAATTTGAACAATAATCTGAGATCTTTCCTCATGTATCACGTGATGACATCACTCTGAGGAACCTGCAGGACTCTGAAGTGGAAACAAGATTCAGATTTGGCTTTTTAGTTTTTGTTGGTGACACCTTTGTCACGAGAAGTACAAGTGCCACATTTTTGGATGTCATTTGATGATTTGAAATCAGTTCTTGGTATGAACAGTCAGTGCTAAGGCTTGTGTTTCATTTTAATGGATAAAGTATAAACCAATTTAAAATGAAAATGTATGAAAAATGTAATTTGGTAGCACAAAATGTGTCATTTGGTAACATAAAATGGAATTTGTCATTTGGTGAAACAGGCTAGTGCTTGTAGACGATAACATTAATCATTTAACTCAAAAATATCTGCATTTCTTTTACCATTTTATTTGTATCTATATTGTATTTAACTAACTATATTTGCTACTCTATAAAAGTAACCATTTTAATTTTAAATGTAAAATAATCACATAAATAAAGGAAATTAGGTTTTGCATATTAATTAGTAATAATTCAAAATACAACTGGACAATAAATATATTAAAGGTAGTTTGATAGATGTGTGTGTGCAGCGTGATTTGGGTGAGTGTTTATGAAGTCAGTTTCAAAAGATAAACCTTTTTTGTATTTCTGAAAAAAATTGTTTTGACATAAATTTGTTTTAACCTGCTTTAGTTTTATCCAATTTTGAAGTGCTTCATTCTGTTTATGGGGGGGGTGGTACCAGAGTTGAGAGTTAATGCCACTATTAATATTACGGCAAATTGTGAAATTCTTCAAAACATTAAGGAAAAAAATTACTTTTTAATTTTGGCTTAGTGTTTATTTGTAGATCTCAGTTTGTGTTTTTAATCATTTTCAATAATTTAACTTAATTTAAATGTAAATAGGGTGACATCAGGTAATTTGAGCCATCAGCTAAAATGAGACATTTAAGGTTTGAGCATCCTAGCTCTTTAAATGTTAGCAGCCAATGGCTGCAAACTATATCAAATGGATGCTACAACTGTACTTGATAGAAAACAATACATTTGATTGGTGTATGGTTGGTATGGTGGGCGGGACAATGCCACACTTACATACTGCTGAGGAGAACTGTGAGGTTAGTGGCCTGGCAGACAATTCTTTCTTGAAACTTATAAGGTTGATAAATCATTAAAAAATCGATCTACAGCTATAAAAAATAGGCTAAATGCATGTTGTGTCAGCCTTTATCAGATATGATGCTGAATTTTTGCTTAGCTAAACTATTTTTCATGAAATTAGTATTTTTGGTGGTGGCTCAATTTACCTTAATGTACTGAGGTAAATTGAGCCATGCACTTCAGCTAAAATGAGCCACCTTCAGAGTTAGCTTTAGCTAATATTTTGATGGTATAGGCTATTAGCATAGCATTTTGATGATATGTAGACCTGCTTATCCACATCTTCTGTTCTATTTATCCCTCCTGGATATACTTTTGGGTTCAATCAATCAATCAAATAATAATATAAGCGCTTTTCATACAAATCAGGGCTCTCAAGTCTCACGCATTGAGAGTGTGACAGACGCAATTCGACGTGTTCACACGGTCACAGGCCACACATGGCATTTCTCACGCTGATTTTTTTTTTTTTTTTCCGTGCCCAGAAAATCGGTCTGTGTGGCTCAGTTTATGCAGGCTCCGCGCGTTTTCAGTGAAAAAAACTCCCCCTGCTCCGGGCGCACGGTCCGAGCGGAGGCCGGAGCAGACACGCCGTCCCCCGGGCACGTCCTGAGCCTCAGTCCCGGTGCCACGTCTCCTCTGAGACGCACCGACTCCGGTCCCGGTGTCTCCGTCTGTGCGTAACGTCCCCCCCCCGACAGCTTACGTGCGGAATACGCGCGGCCCAGAGCTGAACTGCCCATGGTGAGCCGCGGTGAGCCGCGGGCCCGGTGCATTAACCAGACTCTTACATGAATCCGTTAAAAATGTCCCGCTCCTCCCCGCCCCGGACCCTCCTCCCCGCCCCTCTCAGCGCGCACTGACAAAGTGCAGTGATGATAAAACAAACTGAGAACCATCAGGTAATAACTTCATTTATATAACTCTCATTAGTTGCTTTGTAGTTTAAGTTTGCTCTTTAGACAAACAGGGCTCTCAACACGCAATTCAAGCGAGCCCCACTCTTAAAAACATGAACGTTCTCTGCAGCCCTGAGCTCCTCCGGCAGTTCCATAGACGAGGGCCATAGTACTGGAAAGACGCCTCTCCGTGAGTGTGTGTCCAATAAAGTACTAAAGTGCGCGTGCGCACATACACACACACACACACACACACACACACACACACACACACACGTTATGTGATGTTATATTTTGTGTGTTAGAATTACTAATATGTTTTTATGATAAATAAATTAATGTTTTGCTTTGCATTTTTGGTGGCTCATTTAAGCTGGTTAAGTGGCTCAATTTAGCTGACCGGGTGGCTCATTTTACCTGAACACTGATCGTTAAAAAAATGCGGGACAGCTGATGTTTTATAAGGTGTAAAACCTAAATGATTAAATTTTATACAATAATTCAACCCTAAAATATTAAAGATTGTATTTATTAACTAAAATAAATATAAACCAGTGTCATAGATAGTTTTTTTTACGAGTTTCCTAAGACATTAACCAAAATGTGGCTCAAATTACCTGATGTTACCCTACATTTTAATAGTATGTGCATGTCCAACTTGCGTGCATGTGTGTTGTTGACAGTGTTGGGAGTAACCCGTTACAAAAGTAATTAATTACTGTAATGCATTACTTTTTGGTGTAACGCAGTAATGTAACACATTACAGGGAAGAAAATCGGTAATATATTACTCGTTACAATACCAGTAATGCACATTACAATGCATTTTTAGCCTGCTTTGTTTTTGTGGGTTTTGCGTTTTCTTCATACAAAGTTCGCGGATCACCGCGAGATCAGCTACTGAATCTGATAAGTCCACGCAGAACATTACATTTCATACAAAGTTCCACGAGATCAGCTAGTGATATAAAAGTCGCAGACCATTCCATTTCCTTTTACTTCCTCTCGAACTGGCAGACTGACAAAGGATGACAGAACCAGAAGAATCGGATAGTGCTAGCTCCTAAAGGGCAATACAGCTGGAACTATCTTAATATCTATACATATGGGCTATATTCACAGATGTGTATACCAAATGTGAAAATGCCATTTGCTACAGAATTGAAGAGGATGGCAGTGAACAGGTGCTGGAGTGCATGGTAAGGTGTGGCAAGAAGGGAAAGGATGATTTATCTTTTGGTATTGTAAGCGGGTAAGAAGCAATTACTGAACATGTTGGTTTTCAGTCTGCAGGCTCCCAAAACCTCCTGGACGGCAGGTGAAAGTCATGACACATGAGAGATTTGCACTGTAGATGCCAAATCCTTATTTCCAGTCATTTTGGCGAGAGTAACTAAAGTAATGCAAAAGTAGTGTAATGCCTTACTTTTTATTTAGAGTAATATTGTAATGTAATTACTTTAAAATGACAGTAACAAGTAATAAGTAGTGCATTACAGTTTTTGAGTAACTTGCCCAACACTGGTTGTTGATAATGCGCAACATTAATACTGTGCTGAATGCTTGCATTTGATTATAAAATTGGCATATTGATTTTGACCGTCCGATTCCGGTCACCAATCGATCAAAAGGGGCGTCCAAAGAAGCCAACAAGCAGTACAACTCATTTTCAATATGGAAGCACCTGCCAAAGACAGTGATACATGAGCTGCCTACCTGACGAAACGAAAAGGTTTTTACAGAATGGTTATAACAACAGCTAAACAAAAGAACATTAAAGTATGTTAAATTACCATTTCCTTATTAATCTCAGAAGCCATGGTCGAGCCTGTCTCTTTTTTCTCTCAGACAGTCCAGGAGGAGGCGCTAACTCGTGCTTGAGAACGTAGGTGCTGATTGGCCAAAGAGGAGTGCTGTATATCTGAGCTCGATTGCTCGTCCTTCATCCTTAAACTACCTGGATGTTTGTCAAAGTAAATTGAAATTGAATTTTAAGAACTGAATTTGAATTGTGAGAACTGAACATGAGCATATAAAAAACGTTGAATTTTCAAATTGTATTAGATTCCTGTTACAAACTAATAAATTAAATTTCAAATGGTACTATTCAGATTCAATTCTTCAATGCAATGATTCAATTTAAATAAAAAAATAAAATAAATAAAATACAATTTCAAATTATGTGATTCAAATTCAGTTTCTGGTGACACATATTTCTGCCCATATTTCCATTTTTTGAGCATTTGAAATGTGCAAAATGGCACTGACCCTGATTTGTTTGAATACTGAAGGGGAATGTGCACTAAATCATGGGTGTCCAAACTCAGGGGCCACATAGCCAAATACGGATGAGGCAGCAGGCCGATCGAGGGACATAATCTGGTGCTCAGTACAGTGAGTAATTGAAATATGTGCATTTTGAATGGGTTAGAGTGAGCCATCAGTATTTCATCATGCTTTGATCCTCAAAAGCACACACAAAATATTTGACATTGGCTTTATCATGGTAGATTAAAAAATGCAGTAAAAAGTACTGTTTAATGTCATTTGGGCTAATTTACCTGAGGGCCAAGAAAAAAAAATTGGTCTGAGGGCCATATCTGCCCCCTGGGCCATAGTTTGGACATGCTTGCACTAAATAATACATATTGCTGTAGTTCTTTTTCCTTCACAGCATCTTCACAGCACAGCAGTTATAATATTGCTTTGATACTGTATTATATTTTCTTAAGCTGTAATTGACTAAAGACATTTCTGGCTGACTACCACAACATTGATCTTGCATCTGATCTTACAGCCCTACATTGTTCTTATTAGATCTGCAGTTTTAACACTGAGAGAGGACTGAAATTTGAACTGTTAAACTGATGCAAGAGTTCCATATATTTCAGAACATGTTTGTAGAGGTCTGAACTACAGAGTTAGCAGCTTTTACACACAATAAGAGTCCATGGATACATAGGGAGGGCATCTAACACACAGGGACATTTCAGAATAGGTCTGTGTTTTTGGTGACTTGGTGATTTTTTAAGATTAAGCCTTTATTGGTCTCACACACAATGACACACAGTGACACACGGGAGAAATTTGACTTCTGCATTTGACCCATCCTTTTCAGGAGCAGTGAGCAGCCATCTTTTTTCGGCGCCCGGGGGGCAGTACCGTGCCCAAGGACCCACACTGGTTAGCTCATTGCCCGGGGGGGATTTGAACCCACAACCCCCAGGGGGAAAGTCCCTGACTTACCAGTTGAGCTAAACAGCCGGCCAGTTGAGCTAAACAAACAAATGGCTGTGTCAATATATCGCCATGAGTTCTTTTAGCATATTTTACAAAATGATTTTGTGATTGTGCTACATTGGTTATGTAGTTAAGAGAATGAAAACTTCTTTATGCAATACATTTGTCATATTCACTGTTTTGTGTATCGTGTGTATACTGCAGAATATTATGAGCAGTATATCGATTAGAACATGTATTCCTTGGAATGGAAACAAGATCTTGTGAGGCCAAATTAGCACAAGAGGAAAATTATCTTGTGATTTTTTTTTCTCCCCATATGTTTGTTACAGGTGAAGTTTTAGTGAGTAAATACAAAATTGTGATGCCAAATTTGCAATCCTAACCACACTATTTATTTATTATAATCAGTGGTGAATCAGTTAAAATTGTACTGCAGAGGTACTGCACTTAAGTATACATTTTAAAGTGGATAACTTTTACTTTTACTTCACTACATTTGAGAGCAGGTATCTGTACTTTCCTCTCCACTACATTTTTGATCAGGAATGAAAAGTAAAAGTATTTTTTATTATAGTTTGAGACCTGCTGAAATGTGAAATTCAATACACTTTAAATAGGCACTTTTTCATGTGATTTTATTTTCTTCAGTACTTTTTGCTCCAGTATCTGTACTTATACTTGAAGCTGCACTGCACTGCAACTTTTCTTTGACACTTTTCTTGCCGGGAGGCATCTACCTACTTGTTTCCATGGAGATGTTATTGCATGGAATGTTCCATATATGACTTTAAGAGACAATAAGACTTTTGATCTGCTCTACTCAAACATCAAAGACGCCTACACCTCTGCCCCCCTCCCCCCGCTCGGACGCTCAGACCACTGCCCGGTTTATCTGCTCCCTGAATACACACCCAAGGTGCGAAGAGGAGGCCTGTGAGAGTCTGAGGGGCTGTTTCCAGAACATAGACTGGGACATGTTCACCCGCTCTTATGGAGATGACATCAACGGCCTGACCCATTGCATCAAGGACTACATCAACTTCTGCGAGGAGAACACTGTACCAACCCGGAGGGTACGGTGTTTCTCCAACAATCACCCTTAGGTCAACCCTGAGCTTAAAGCCCTCCTGAACCAGAATAAAAGGGATTTCGACTCAGGGGACAGAGAGGAGCAGAAAAGGGTCCAGCAAGAGCTCCAAGAAGGACTATGGAAGGAAGATGGAGGAGCAGCTGGCCCAGAACAACGCACAGGATGTGTGAAAAGGACTAAAGAACATTTACGGATTTGGACAGAGTGCCAGAGTGACAGCTGATGGTGACCAGTGCTGGGCAGATTAATTAAACTGTTACTGTAACAGGTTTGATTCGCCCCCCATTCCCCCTGGCCCTCTTCCGACTCCCTCCTCTTCACACCTCCCCGGGCCAGTAAACACCTACTTGCTGCAGCGACGCTTGCCCACCTGGAGCCCACCGGGAGTGCTGTGAGAGTCATGTTCTTTGACTTCTCCAGCGCCTTCAACACCATCAGGCCGATGTTGCTGCGGGGGAAGCTGGAGGACGCGGGAGTTGATGGACATCTCGCTGCCTGGACCATCGACTACCTCAGTGACTGTCCACAGTATGTGCAGTTGCGCAGCTGTGAGTCAGAGGTGGTAGTCTGCAGCACTGGGGCCCCCCAGGGAACTGTCCTTTCACCCTTCCTCTTCACCATCTACACCTCGGACTTCATCTACAACATCTACAGCTGCCATCTCCAGAAGTTCTCTAACGACTCGGCCATTGTGGGCTGTGTGTCTGAGGGGAACGAGCTGGAGTACCACTCGGTCATCAGGGAGTTTGTGGACTGGTGTGGGCACAATCACCTGAGCCTTAACACCAGTAAGACCAAGGAGATGGTGATCAACTTCAGGAGAAGACCACTAACTCACTCACCGGTGAACATCCAGGGGCAGGACATAGAGACTGTGGACAATTTCAAGTACCTGGGTGTTCACCTCAACAATAAACTGGACTGGTCCCACAACACCAACGCCCTGTACAAGAAGGGCCAAAGTCACCTCCACCTCCTGAGGAGACTGAGGTCCTTTGGAGTGTGCAGGTCTCTGCTCAAGACTTTTTATGACTCTGTGGTGGCCTCTGCTCTCCTCTACGCTGTCGTCTGCTGGGCCCTGAGCAGCACAGAGCGGGACAGGAAAAGACTTAATAAGCTGGTCAGGAGGGCCAGCTCTGTCCTGGGCTGTCCTCTGGACTCTGTAGAGCAGTGTTTCCCAACCTTTTTTGTCTTGTGTACCCCCTGAGCCTTTTTGTCATACCTCAAGTACCCCCTGTCTCATACGTGTTGATAATTCTCCAAAAGTAGAACGTGACACAACAGATTATTAAATGAAAATTATTTTATTAAATTATTCATCTCCTCAATTTGAAATTTTAATTCTCAGGCATTTTTTCTCAAATTTATTCAAATTAGAATGAAAAAATTCCGAAAAATCTCCCCCTGTGCCTGGCAGCGGCACTGCCGAGTACCCCCTGCACTGTGCTCGCGTACCCTTAAGGGTACTTGTACCCTTGGTTGGGAAACACTGCTGTAGAGGAGGTGGCTGAGAGGAGGGTGTTGGCCAAACTCACGTCCATCATGGACGACACCTCTTACCCTCTGCACTGGACTGTAGAGGAGTTGAGCAGTTCCTTCAGCAGCTGACTGAGGCACCTTCAGTGCAAGAAGAAGCGCTACTGCAGATCCTTCATCCCCACCGCCATCAGACTGTATAACTCCACTATATCGTCCAAACGTGCATTTTTTCTATATTTTCTTATTTACTTATTTTATTATTATTACTTATCTTGTCTGCATGCACTTTCTTGTTCAAACTTTCTTTTGTACTAAACTGCCTGGAGCTAATGTGGCAAGTGAATTTCTCCTATGTGAGATCAATAAAGCCTTGTCTTATCTTATCTTACCTTAATAATTCCTTCTGTGAATAGGGATGACTCTCCACAGATCTGACCTGGAATGTAGTGTGGGGCTAGTGTAGTGCTTAATTTTTACTGTGAAACATTCGAAACAAAGCAATTATGATTCCATGGAGATAAGCAGTTGGCAGATTCTCCAAAGTTGTGCAATGCACCTTTAAAGTAACAAAATTGAGTAGTTCTTCCACCACTGATTATAATTACCAGTATGTGAAAAACTGGCCTCGTGTCATTCTCATGGACCCAATCTCGTGTCTGGTTCTTGTGTAAACTGTATCGTTCCATCTCTATGTACCACAAAATCATTGTGTAACTGTATTGTGAGTCCTGTGTTCCTCTGTTCATGTTCAGGGTCAGGAGCATATGAGTAAAATCTACAGAGACGTCTCAGAACATGGAGTCACAGTCCAACCTGAGGTCAGGGGTTTTAAAGAACTGCTTGAATGAACCTCCTCGGACCTTTGACCCCTGCAGACACCGCTCTATATCCACACACTACCCTACTGCATTACAAAACGCATCCAACCATGGGTTTATTTGATTTATCTGTGAACTCTGTTCTCCACAATAAACACACTCCTCAAACCCAGTGACAACACCTCTTCATCTTTTACAGTAGGCAAACGCAACACTTTCCTTTCATATTTCAAATCCAAAATTGACACAATCTATAGCTCCCTCACTCCCTCTCCAGCCCTCCCTCCTGATTCCCCAAACTCGACTCAGCAACTTTCCCATTTCTCCCCTATCTGTCCAGATGAACTTTCTAAACTTCTTTCCACCATGAAAACACCCACCTGTTCACTCAACCCCATCCCCTCTGCACTCATCAAAGACTGCCTTCCAACAATCATCTCTCCTCTAATAACAACAATCATCAACTCCTCACTCACTACTGGTTCTGTCCCGCAGTCTCTCAAGCTGGCTGCCATCACCCCTATCCTAAAAAAAAACCCCAGTCTTGACCCTGACAACAAATGAAATGAAAATGAAATGAAGCAACTTTATTGATCTCACACTCGAGAAATTTTTCTCTGCATTTAGCCCATCCTGTTATTAGGAGCAGTGGGCTGCACATTACTGCGCCCGGGGACCATCTCCATGATCTTCTTGCTTCGGTCAGGACCTAAGCTGGAGGATTTTACCTATCATGCATGTTTTCGGTTGATGGGGGAAACCGGAGTGGCCGGAGGAAACCCACCAGACACGGGGAGAACATGCAACAATGCAAATTTCCGCCCCATTTCAAATCTTCCATATCTGTCCAAAATCCTGGAACGAGTCATAGCCACCCAACTCAAAGCCCATCTCAAATCCAATAGCCTGTTTGAACCATTCCAGTCTGGTTTCCGTCCACAACACAGTACAGAAACAGCCCTTCTCAAAGTCACCAATGATCTCCTCCTCTCCTCTGACTCCGGCCACTTCAGTATCCTCATCCTCCTGGACCTTACAGCAGCATTTGACACCATTCTCCTCTCCCGTCTCAAGAACTCTTTCAACATCACCGGCTCAGCACTATCCTGAATCACCTCTTACCTCACTAACCGTCAACAATTCATCCATATCAACAACTGCTCCTCCTCCACCGCTCCCCTATTGCAAGGCGTCCTCCAAGGTTCGGTGCTTGGTCCCCTCCTGTTCATCCTCTCCCTCCTCCCCTTGGAAGCATCATTCGCCGCCACGGCCTACATTTCCACTGCTACGCCGATGATATTCAACTTTACATAACTACCAAATCCATCAGCTCCACAACTCACTCTTCCCTCACCCACTGCCTCTCCGAAATCAAAACGTGGATGCAACACAATTTCCTAAAACTGAACTGTGACAAATCCGACTTAATCATTATTGGTCCCAAAAACATCACCAAATCCACCCAAGACTTCAGCCTGACCATAGACAACACAACCCTCACTCCATCCCCACTCATCCGAAACTTGGCATTCTTTTTGACACCACACTTTCATACCAACAACACTAACAAACTACATAACCCGGACTGCTTTCTTTCATCTCAAAAACATTGCACGACTCCGCCCATCCCTTTCTTTCTCTGCTGCTGAAACTCTCATTCATGCATTCATCACCTCTCGAATCGACTACTGCAATAGCCTTTTCTATGGTCTACCCTCCAAAACTCTCAACAAACTCCAATACATCCAAAACTCTGCTGCCCGCCTCCTCACCCACACCCGCTCCCGAGACCACATCACTCCTGTCCTCCAAAACCTCCACTGGCTCCCCATCCCTCAGCGCATCCAATTCAAAGTCCTCCTCATGACCCACAAAGCCCTCCATAACCTGGCCCCATTATACCTCTCTGACCTCCTGCACCGCCACACCCCATCCGGCTCCCTCCGTTCCTCCCCTTCAGGACCAAGCTCCGAACCTGCCCCCCACCCTCTGGAACTCACTCCCACGATCTATCCGTGACTGCTCTGACCTCCCCACCTTCAAAAAACTGCTCAAGACTCATCTTTTTAAAACTGCTTTTAATGTTTCTTAATGTTTAATGTTTGTCTGATTGTTTATTGTTTTATTGCTTGTTTTATTACTGATTTGACCTTCTGTGCAGCGTCTTTGAGTGTCTTGAAAAGCGCTTTATAAATCAAATGTTTTTTTTTTCTCCAGTAGAAGGCAGATGTGAAACCTAACCCTCCTCCCCTCACCTATCCCTACAGAAACACTCTGTTCCACATTGTGATGTCATGTGGTAAAACAAGAAGTGCTCCACTGTGTTTTTAAACTTCACACTCGAATCATTTGGATGTTTTCAGCTCTACAAATGCCAGTCTCTACTGATCTAAAAGTAAAAGGTTAATATGAAAACTCCCACTACATGACATCACAAGGTGAAACACAGCATTTTGAGTTTTATATTGTAGATGTAGACAGTAGGAATGTAACAATAACTGAAATACAGTGGTACCTCACCTTACGAATGACCCAACAAACGAAAATTTCAAGTTACGAAACGCCTTCACGGTAAATTTTGGTCTCTAGATACGAATGAAATTTCAAGTTACGAAACGCGAAATCTCAAAAATTCAAATAATGCGCGCTTAGTCACATACATTATACACTTTTCTCAGACTGGATTTAAACTTTTCTCACATTTGTCTCTCGTTTAAACACTCAAACTTTCATAGACTTTCAACAAAATTATTAATAGTGAAGCGTGTGGGGGGAAGGGGGAGGGGGGAGAAAACTGCGCTCTGACACGTGTGATAGCGGCATGTGTGACAGCTGACCAGGCGCTGCCAGCAGGTCTAGACCTGGACTAGACCTGGACTAGACCTGGACTAGACCAGGACTAGACCAGGACTAGACCAGGACTAGACCAGGTGGATTAAAGTCTATTTCCTGTTTTTGTTTCGAGTCACAGCTGAGGCGAGCCACTGCTCTCCAGACCTCTCTCTAGGTCTCTCTAGACCTGCTCTCCAGGGCCACTCCAGGCACGGAGCCCCAGACATCCAGGGACCCAGGGGGACACTGCCAGCCCGCCTTAAGAGCTCCCTAAGCGGGCATGGGTCCGGGGATTGTCCCGGTCACCGGCCTGGAGGTCTTGAAGAGGCCGACCTCACAGTTCTATCCAGGCCGCTCTGTGAGCACCTTACGCGGGCAGGTCTAGAGCAGCGGCTCGCCTCAGCTGTGACTCGAAACGAAACCAGAAAATAGACCCACGCGCGGCGCTTTAATCCACCTGGTCTAGTCCTGGTTTAGTCCTGGTTTAGTCCTGGTTTAGTCCTGGTTTAGACCTTGGTCTAAACCACTATTAATAATTTTGTTGAAAATCTATGAAAGTTTGAGTGTTTAAACGAGAGACAAATGTGAGAAAAGGACGCAGGACGCAGAACACAATGTTACACTATAAAAAAAAGTTACACTATAAAAAAAAAAAACTTGGATCGGGGCCTTGGAACGAATCAGGCTTTTTCCATTGAAATAGCTACTCAACTTACGAATTTTTCACGTTACGAAACCACTTCTGGAACGAATTAATTTCGTAAGGTGAGGTACCACTGTAATGTGATATCATATTGTCAAAAAACTCACAATAATACCGTGGGCTATGACAATATATTGAATTACAAATTTATTTGCTTAAATTCATTGTTATGATGCAGCAACTGCTAAAAATCAGGAGAACTACATAGACCATCATCCTTTGCTCTGTTTCAGTCCAATCTACCTGATGAAATCACAGTTTTTTTTTATTGCAGAGTTTATTGTCAGAGAGAAAGAAAGATGGAGTGAAAGAGGAGAGATATGAGGCATAGAAAGAGAGAGGGAGAAAAGGGGAGGGAAGAGAGATAAAGATTACAGTTAGGGTAGAGTCAGAAGAGTGAAAGAGGAGAGAACGAGAGGGAATTTAGCTTGTAACACCATTCACACTAGTCTGCTGATGATGTGTGGAGGACTAAAGGGGAGAGTGTGTGTGTGTGGGGGGGTGGGGGGTGGGGGGGGTGGGGGGGGGTTAGTGTTTAGTTCCGAGAAGACATATTATTGTTTATTTGATATTTATTCATCTAAATATATTTTGTAAGGCACAATATTGATCTAAAATGCACTAATAATAGAAACAGGATCTTTGACTTCCTGTTCAAAATTGCAGAAGTGACTCTTTGCTGCGCCTCTTCAGTGGCTTTGCAGGGTTTTTTGCACATGCTTTTATTTTGGAAGTGGCTACGAGACATTTTTGAACTCCACATCCATGACCTAGCCTGCCATTTTTTCAAAGAATTACAAGTAAGTACAGAGAAGTGTGTGAGGGTAGGGGGTAGGTAAAAATGTTCTGAGCATTCAAGCCTTAAAGTGCATATGACAGGTTCAACTACTCATTTTATTAAAACATAGTTAACGTGGTTATATTTAAGATGTGACAAAAAATCTTGCTTAGTTTTTTGTAGCTTTGTCATTTTAGTGATGTTTACCATTTTACTTCCTGGCTGGCAGCAGATGTGACATACGTGCAGCTAATTCCATACTGTTCCCTAGCAACCATAGTGTAAACAAGCCAAAACTTTACACAGTAGTTATGTTTAGACTAATACAAAAAATTACAACACTTTTATTTTGTTAAATGTAGGTTTAAGTTGTCAGAAAAATGTCTCCCTTGTGCGTAAATTGTCTATACATTTTGTATGGAGTTTTCCGTGTTCATGATACTTCCTGTATTTTACACCTTCCTATTTTCTACATTTCTCCAAATTTTCATAGAACTGATATAAAAAAAGCTTTAAGTCATGTCAGAATGTTGTTACCTCCTCCAAAACAGGGATTTTGCTTCATTCACACATGCTTGAGTTACGTGAAGAGTCCCTCAGTCGTCCAGGTAGAATCCATGATAAAAGGAGAAATTCAATTTGTCAACTGGACAAAGTTTGTTTGGTCGAAAACGTTTCGCCGCTCATCCGAGAGGCTTCTTCAGTTCTGGTTCTAGTGCTGGTTAGACCCTGTTTATATCTAGCTGCAGGGAGGAGCTCCCTACACTGAAATAGCTCTGAAACTATCTCAACTAATCTGTCTCTTTTGTATTATGAATTCCTCTGGCGTCTAGTATTAGCATATCTATTCAGCCCTAGGAGGCGCTCACTACACTGAAATAGCTCTGAAACTATCTCAACTAATCCGTCTCTTTGTTTTTCAAATTTCTCTGGCGTCTAGTTTAGCCTCCCTATTCAAGCCTAACGACCCTCTCCACCCCTCTGCCCTGGCTTGTCTGCCCTAATGTTTCTTTGTCTGTTTTGATTTGGTTTGAGAATCGAATTATAAATGGGAGACAAGTTGTGTCTAACTCCCCCATTTCTAGAAATGGGGGAGCTATTTCAGTGTAGTGAGGGCCTCCTAGGGCTGAATAGATATGCTAATACTAGACGCCAGAGGAATTCGTAATACAAAAGAGACAGATTAGTTGAGATAGTTTCAGAGCTATTTCAGTGTCGTGAGCTCCTCCCTGCAGCTAGATATAAACAGGGTCTAACCAGCACTAGAACCAGAGCTGACGAAGCCTCTCGGATGAGCGGCGAAACGTTTTCGACCAAACAAACTTTGTCCAGTTGACAAATTGAATTTCTCCTTTTATCATGCTTGAGTTACTTTATTATTACATGCTACATCTCCAAAGCGCAAAATGCTCTGTTCCACCTTGTGATGTCATGAAGTGGTAGTTTTCACATTAACAGCTCATTTTACCTTTAGTTCAGTAGAGATTGGCAATTCCAGGGCTGAAATTATCAAAATAATTCTAGTGAAGGTGTGTGGTGTTTAAAGTGGAGCACTTCCTGTATTATCACATGACCTCACAAGGTGGAAGTGGAGTGTTTTCACTTGAAGAGAAGACCTCAGTGTAAATCTGCATGGTTTGTGTGTTAAACATGTGTGAATAAAACAATACACAACTCCAGAGTTTCAACTCCCACAGATGATTGCTGTTGTTGTGTCCTTGGGCAAGACACTTAAAGGAGAATTAACGTTTTTTACAATCTGAGGCCCTGTCTGCACGACAACGTTTTTTGGTGGAAACGGGGAAGTTTGTGTTCGTTTGGGCCTGTCGTCCACACGGCGCCGGCGTTTTTGGGGGGTGTAAACAGTGTTTTTTAAAAACGGGTTCCAGAGTGGAGAAGTCGGAGAACGCCGGGGGTCGCGTTGTCGTGTGGGCGGCAAAAAACGCGACTTTTGGGGAAATGATGACGTCGCGATGCCGTAATCATCACGTGATCAGTGACCAGAAGGTAACCCTGCGCCTTCCGCCGGTAACGACCAGATAACAACAACCATGGAGGACAATGGACTTATGCAGACATTTGCAAGTTTATTTGCACTGCTGCATCAAACCCTGATTATCTGCAATGCAGTGCGACAACAGCGGAGATACATGCACTATAGTGGCAAAACTTCGTTCATGGGTTCATTAATAATTTCACCACCTCGTGCAGGCAGCCAAAGGTTTTCTGACTCATATCCGTAATGCATTTCCAATATCCATGTCACTTCAATGTACTCACGGACCAGTCGAGTTTCTTTTGTTTTCTTTAATTCTGGCACGTCTTGGTAACAACAAAATGTCCTCTCATGAACACAAAAAAGGTAAATAAACATTAGTGGCACCAACATATTGGTCTTTCATCTTCAAACGGCATCATTTCTCCGGGCAAGACGGACACATTACGAACAAGGTCAAAAAGCTATATGCCTTCACTCCTGCGTGCACGTACTGAACGGCACGTCTTGCGTTTTACATTACATGTGTCCCTAGAATTCTATTAGCCAATCAGGTTTCAACATTAATATCACAAGCTCTAAATCAGCACATTTCACTTATAATTAGTCTAAACATTTATAGATGCTCTTCTGGCTTATTTAAATTCAAAAATATTATTCAAAATTACTTTCATTAATTTGGCTCTAACATTTCCAGCCCCTAATTGTAAGACATGAAGACTGACAATTACTCATTACTCATTACTGACTATAGAGCCAAACAAATCCCTCATTAGACATTACTTACCAACTAAATCCACATCGTTTACATAAACAACATTCAAAGAATTACAATATTCACATTATTTCTCTGTTTTTACATTGTTCTTTCCTTTTTTTTTTTTTTTTTTTTATTTTACATTCTTACGTGTCCTTTTCGCAAATAAGGCACAGTTTGTCAACTGGTCTTTCTAAGGTGTTGGTCTTTGTCTTGATGACCACACGCCGCACAAGTCCCTTGGCGTCTGGAATCACCCAGACGACCCGTCCAAGTACCCACGAGCTTCGTGGTGCAGTGTCATCGACGATCATGACGATGTCCCCGGCAGACAAGTTGTTCCTGACACTGGTCCATTTTTGCCGCTCTTGGAGCATTGGCAAGTACTCGCGCACCCACCGCTTCCAAAACAAGTCAGCAAGATATTGCACTTGTTTCCAGCGGCGGCGGGAGTAGCAGTCGTCCTTCACGAACAGGCCAGGGGGAAGAACTGGCTGCTTCTTCATTAGTAGCAGGTGGTTAGGGGTTAACGGCTCTGGATCGCTTGGGTCGTTCGTTGTTGTAGTCAGAGGCCTGTTGTTCAGCACTGCCTCCACTTCGCACATCAGTGTCAGCAAGCATTCATCGCTTACTGTCTGTTGCTTTAGCACAGACCTAAGCACTTTTCGTACAGATCTAATCTGTCTTTCCCAAACTCCCCCAAAGTGAGAACCAGAGGGCGGATTGAATATCCACTGGATTCCTCTTTGCATCAGGGAGTCTGATATCTTGGACTGGTTCCATTCTTGAATTGCTGTACGCAGCTCACGCTCAGCGGCCACAAGATTTGTGCCATTATCTGAGCGTATAATTGACACCTGTCCTCTCCTGCACACAAAACGTCTGATGGCATTCAGACAAGAATCAGTGTCCAATGTGTGCGCAATCTCTATGTGCACTGCTCTTGTTGTGAGACAGGTGAACAGCACACCGTATCTTTTCACTGTGCTGCGGCCTTGTTTGACGTCAAAAGGCCCAAAGTAGTCGACCCCCACATTAGTGAATGGGGGTTGTCAGGCAGAAGTCTGTCTTCAGGCAAATCTGCCATCTTCTGCTCCAAGGGTTTGCCTTTAACTTTTCTGCAGATCACACACTGTGACAGAAACTTTCTCACTACTGAGTTGGCAGAGGGTATCCAATACTTTTCTCGCAACTGGGAGAGCATGTAAAGCCTTCCGCTGTGTCCAATCTTTTCGTGAGTGTCTCTCAAGATCAATGTGGTGACATGCAAGTCTTTTGGGAAGATTACTGGATGCTTTGCGTGCTCTGGCATAGCAGCAGCAGAGAGACGACCTCCGACTCTCAGCACCCCTTCATGAAGCTCTGGATCGAGTTTCCGCAGATGACTGGTTTTCTTCACTCTGTTGCCTTTCTTTAGCATAGCAATCTCTTCCTGGAAACGTTCGTTCTGACAAAACTTAATGATCTCTATTTCTGCTTGAGTTAGATCTTCCAAGGTAGGTCTTTTGGTAGGTGACATTGGTGGCTTGTCTTGTTTATTCGTACTGTTTGTGTTTGTCTGTTCTTTCTTTTTCCTACAGCATTGCAGAAGCAGGTCTTTGAGCTTGAGAACCCAAGCTACAGCTCTCTTCAAACGGTACCAGCTTGAGTAGTGGTTGAACAGTTTGCTCACAGGATGAACATCTTCAGCTGCGTTTGTAAGATTAGCTGTGGCGGTGTGTCTCACCTCAATGTCATCTTCGTCACTTTCTGTTTTGTCAGGTCTTTTAGGCCAGAGGTGTTCTGGTTCTTTGAAAAAAGCTGGACCCTGAAACCAGCTTGTGTTGGTCATGAGCTTGGTTGGCGCAAGCCCTCGGGATGCACAATCAGCAGGGTTAGATGAGGTATCAACATATCTCCATTGCTGAATCGTGGTTAGCTCTCTGATCACCGCAATGCGGTTTGCAACAAAAGTCTTAAAGCGTAGCTTCTCATTCTCAATGTACTTTAGCACAGTTGTGCTGTCAGTCCAAAATAGCGAATCGACCAGATCCATCTGGAGCTCGCTTCTCAGCATCTTGTCTGTCTTCACAGCAATCATTGCTGCTGTCAGCTCTATGCGGGGGATGGTGGTTTGCTTGATTGGGGTCACGCGGGATGTGCCTTTAATAAAAGCACAATGAGCATGTCCATCTTCATTAGTCAAGCGCAGATAAGAGACAGTTCCATATCCGCTTTCACTTCCATCAGAAAAGTGGTGGAGCTGTGCTGTAGTGACAGGCCCAAAATCCACTGGTCTTACGCATCTCTGTATGGTCATTGTTGACAGCTGGCATAGTTCTTTTAACCAATTGTTCCATTTTCGACTTAGCTGTTCTGGAATCTTCTCATCCCATGCAAGCTCCTCTTTGCACAGCTGCTGTAAGATCAACTTTGCTGGGAGAATTGCTGGAGCGAGGAACCCGAGCGGGTCGTAGATGGAGCTTGTGATTGAGAGAATTCCTCGTCTCGTCACAGGTTTGTCTTTGATGTTTATCCTGAACTTGAAGACGTCAGACTCAGTGCTCCATAGAACACCCAGGGCTCTTTCCATAGGTAGTGCATCGTGAGTCAAGTCCAGGTCTCTTATGTCTTTTGCTCTTTCATGTTCAGAGATAGAAGAGAGCAAGGTACGGCTGTTGCTCGTCCACTTCGTTAAACGAAATCCTCCACTAGCGCAAAGCGTTGTGAGGTCTTTGTACAGCTTGACTGCTTGATCTTCACTTGCGACAGATGTCAAAGAGTCGTCGACATAGAAGTTCTTCAGGATTGCGTTCACAGCCTCTGGTGACGAATGGCTGCGGTTCTCCTCAGCTGTTCTTCGAAGCGCGTAGTTCGCACAACTCGGAGAAGAGGTCGCACCGAAAATGTGGACTGTCATCCTGTACTCAACGATGTCTTGACTTAAGTCTCCTGATGGCCACCATAGGAAGCGCTGCAGGTCGGTGTCATCTTCAGGAATGCGGACCTGATAGTACATGGCCTCAATGTCTGCAATCATGGCAATTGGTTCTTGCCTGAAGCGGAGAAGCACTCCGATCAATGAGTTCGTTAAATCTGGTCCCTGAAGCAGCTCACTGTTTAGCGAGACACCTTGGTAGCTGGCCGCACAGTCGAAGACAACGCGGAGCTTCTTCTTCTGTGGGTGATATACCGCGTGGTGGGGTATATACCACAGCTTTCCATCATGGCGGTTCAGTTGCGCCTTAGGAACCTCAACAGCATACCCTTTGCTCAACATGTCATTCATAAAGGCTGTATATTCTTCATGGAGCGCAGGGTTCTTCTTTAACTTGCCTTTGAGGTTCAATGCACGTTGTAACACTGAACTGCGGTTGTTTGGCATTTGGACGCACAACTTCTTTGTTGGCAGACTGATGCAGTAGTGTCCATCCACAAGATGGGCAGAGCTGGACACAGACTCCATGAATTTGTGGTCCTCTTGAGACATTTCAGATCTTTCGTCACAGTGGCGTTCAGGAAAATCGTGGTTATACTGTTGTATAAGCAGATGCTCCACACTGTCTATGGCAATTCTGTTCACAGCAGCATGTGATTGTGCGTGATCATCAGCTGCAGTGTCTGTCTCTCTAAGTGGCCCATTCAGGATCCATCCAAGTGCAGTTTTCACAGCATATGGTCCGTTATCCTGACTTGGGATCACTTTCCATGGCTCCAAGATGGTGTATTCTTTGGTTCCAATGAGAAGTTCTACTCCAGCATTGATCTGAGGCAGCCTTACTTCACTGAGGTATGGCCACTTGTCGATCTCTCTCTGAAGTGGAATGTTCTCTCTAGACACAGGAATGCACTTCTGTGTGAACACCTTTGACAATGCGGTGAAGTTGTTGTCTTCAAGGCTGCTGACCTCCAAGTCTGTGAGAACGTAGCTTGCTACCTTGCCTTTGGAATTGATGGTACTCAGCATGAGATCAGTGCGTCTGCCTTGCACATTCAACTGTCTTGCCAGAGCTTCTGTACAAAAAGAGGCAGAGCTGCCGGGGTCCATGAATGCGTAGACCTCAACAGTCTTGTCACTCTTGCTGACTTTCACTCGCACAGGAACAATGGCAAGCACACAACTGTCTCCAGCCCCAGTACAGGCACTAGTCTCCTTCTCTTCCAACGCCTCTGACAGTTCACTAGCAGCACTGACTTTGCTGACCTCAGTCCCAGCTGGCTTCTCCTTTGCCTCTTTCTCTTTAGAGAAATGCAGCAGACTCGGATGCTTCTGAGAGCAAACATCGCATGTCATCTTCTTCTTGCATTCTTTGCTCAGATGACCTTTCACTAGGCAACTGAAGCAAAGTCCATTCTTTTTCAAAAAGTCCACTCTGTCACTATGAGCCTTTTCTTTAATCTTGCGACAATCTTGCAATGTGTGATTCTTTTCACAGAACAAGCAGGGCTTCGTAAAGGCATTGCCGAGTGACACATCAGGCTTTGACTTTGCGTCGCTTGACTCACTTCCATTGACTTGATCGACTTTAGTAGCAAAACTACTTCCTTGTTTTCCTTCTTTCTTGGGTTTGCTTCCCTGTTGTGATTTCTTTGTGACCTTATCTGTGGCTGTTGTGTCAAGATCTCCGAAGAGTGGGTCAGACACAATCTTTGCTTGACGTTCCACAAAGCTGACCAGCTCTGTGAATCTTGCTCTTTTCTTGTTCTTTTCTTGGATGTCATATGCATGAACTCTCCATCTTTCTCTTATCTTGAACGGCAACTTTGAAATAATGGCCCTCATTGTAGTGGGATTATCCATCTCTTCCATATAATCCAGGTCTTCCATGGCATTGCGACAGCTTGCCAGGAACACAGAGAATGCACTCAGACCTTTCCCATCCTCAGACTTAATCTGAGGCCACCTGGACGCCTTCTCAATTAGTGCCGTAGCCACCCTCAACTCATTTCCATACTTGTCTTGAAGCAACTGCATAGCCTTAGCGTAGCCTCGTTCTTCAGGCATATGCTGACAGCTCCTCACTAGGTCGCGAGGTTCACCTCTGGTGTACTGATCCAAGAAGTACAGCTTGTCAGCATCGCTGTCTGCTCTGGAGTCAATGGCATGAAGGAAAGCTCTCATAAACGACCTGTACTCCAGCGGGTCTCCCTGGAAGAGTGGCACGTCTCTTTGAGGCAAGCGGAACAGCTGTTGATTCTTTGCAAGCATCTCTGTAATGTCTGTCTGTTTTTTAATCATGTGGTACATTTCTGTAGTTTCAATGTCTCGGGTGGAAGCACCTCTGGGTTGCACAGGCTGCTGCTGCAAAGCTCTGGGTGGCAGCATTGTAGCTGTAGGCGCTGTAGCGTTCTGTGTTAGCTGTGGTACTCTGGGTCGTTTAGGTGTGGCACCAGCTGATGCTCCTAGGTAACCAGCAAACATCCAGTCTTTAGATCTTTCAGTGAGTGGCCTTGCACTGTCTGTGAATTTTGGTGTGGTTGAAATGTTTTGCATATTGCCATATCCATTTTCAATTTTGAAATCAATAAACTTTGTTGGTGTTTCTTTGGCCTCACTCACCTGAGACTGTCGCTCTTCAGCTTCTTCATACACCTTAACTTTGGCATTAGACATAGCAAGAGCAGTTTCAATATCCAGCCATTCTTTTGCAGCTTTAATTTCTGCTTCTTTCATTTCTAACATTTGTTTTTCTTTTTAAAGCGGTTGCTTGTGCCATGAGCGCTGCTCTGTTGGCTTCTTCTCTAAGTCGTGCAGAAGAAGTGTTTGATCTTTTTGAATTTCTTGAAATTTCAGATACACTGTCCATTGGTGTTATTTCTTCATCTGCTACTTGCGCTTCAATCCAATTCCTTATTTTTGTCATAAATTGCAAGCACTGTTCTGACTTTGACTGAAACCACATATGTTGGTCACTCTCCTGTTCTGCTTCATTAAGATACAACAAAACTGCCTGATTGCATTCATTAAACTCTTCATACAATTTGTTGTAAATTTTCATTTCTTGTTCGATTGCTTTCAAATGTGGTGTTCTTTCTCCTTGCAAAAGTTTTTCTATCTCGTTTGATTTTGCTGTCATTTGTCCTAATTTGCCTTTTCTGGCTGTTGTTACATGGTGTAACTTTTCCTCCAGCCCTTTAGCTGTCATTGTCCTCTGTCTGACGTCATGCCGCACGCCACTCGGCACGTCTTCTGTTTGATCAATATCTTGGCGATCATCCGCCATCATACACGAGGTTTCAGTTTAGCAACTTCACTAAACAGCGTTTGTTTCAGTTGCACTAAACAGCAATTTTTTTTTTTTTTTTTGCTCCCAACTGTCTAGAATTTGGCAAAGTACAGACTGACTGCAATCTTGAAAAGACACAAACTTCTCCACATTCAAAACGAGTAGAAATTAACTGTACAAGCACATTCATGTAGCATTCCACAGCTGGAAACGTAGCATCCAATTAGCTTGGTCATTCAACTCAATGCATTGCAAATTACTTAGCTTCTTTGTTAGCTTGAGCTCCGCTTAGCCGTCCACGTTAGGTCCGTTTAAGTTCGCATTACAAACGTTTCTGTCCTTATCTACAAGACTTCTCTGTTCCACAACAAGCTTAGACAGCTTTTTGACTTAATATAGTGGCAAAACTTCGTTCATGGGTTCATTAATAATTTCACCACCTCGTGCAGGCAGCCAAAGGTTTTCTGACTCATATCCGTAATGCATTTCCAATATCCATGTCACTTCAATGTACTCACGGACCAGTCGAGTTTCTTTTGTTTTCTTTAATTCTGGCACGTCTTGGTAACAACAAAATGTCCTCTCATGAACACAAAAAAGGTAAATAAACATTAGTGGCACCAACATATTGGTCTTTCATCTTCAAACGGCATCATTTCTCCGGGCAAGACGGACACATTACGAACAAGGTCAAAAAGCTATATGCCTTCACTCCTGCGTGCACGTACTGAACGGCACGTCTTGCGTTTTACATTACATGTGTCCCTAGAATTCTATTAGCCAATCAGGTTTCAACATTAATATCACAAGCTCTAAATCAGCACATTTCACTTATAATTAGTCTAAACATTTATAGATGCTCTTCTGGCTTATTTAAATTCAAAAATATTATTCAAAATTACTTTCATTAATTTGGCTCTAACATGCACAATTACGCACGTCGTGGCCTGGCAGTACGCACGACACACGGGTGTTTGCCAATTCAAAGCTAAACACGTATTTTAAAACTGGAAAGATCCAATTGCTGAAAAGGCAGATAGTGGACAATGAGGAGCCCATACCAGTTTGAGTGTGTTGTGTGCTGTAAATAAAGAAAAAGAGCAACCATTTCTTGACTTTTTTATTGAATGAAAATTTACCTTTTACAAACAGGCACATGCAGTATCACACACAAAAATATATGAAAGCATTTCTGTTTTCTTTACACAAATTCACACAACTATATAGCTGCCCGTTGGTGATGGTCCCGGTTGTATATTCTCGCAGAAAAGCCAACATAATGTCCGAGTATGTTTAACATTCCCGTATTAAGATCCAAACAAGCATTTTGTGTAAATAACACGACCAAGGTTAACAAGAGTTCTACTTGTTAATGTCTATCTAATAAAATGATAGCAAGTAATACTAACTATCGATTTATAGGCAAAAACTCTGCTCACGCAGCGCAAATCTTTGTTCTGTGGCGTCTGTCTATGTTAGGGACGGTCAGCATTTTCACATTACCGGAGTGAGTCCCTGCTACATTGGTGGAGCAGGGGGACAAAATAAATTCGCTTTTGTTGACAGTCCCTAAAGTACACGTGTTTGCTTGTTTATGAAAGAGAAAGGACTTTATGTGCATGTGCTCTTTGTAGTCTTGCGTTTCTGGCGGCTCTGGCTCTTTTCGGTTTACAGCGCCACTTATCGGTGTGACATATGTACTACATCGTTTTCACTCAGCGCTCCGCGCTCATCTTGACGCTGAGACATTTTTTCACCCCTCATAAAAAAATAAACAGGAACATTGTCGTGCAGACAGGGCCTGAGCCTTATTTCGGTAATAAAACAAGTTGTTTTACTCACCCATAGCACTTTGGTGTCATATGGAGCACTTCCAGAGATGTTTTAGATTTGTGATCTCCGTAATGTGAGTTCTCGGGGCACATGTTTGCGGTCTCCAAATAACACAAACTTTAGCACTTTTCAAATCATAGAAACTCGATGTCTTAGTCTACGCTTTCGTTTGAGTCAAAAGTGGCCTGTAATCCGAGATTTATCCATAGATTCGTGAAGATGAGGACGCCAGTGCGCATGTGCGGAGTCACAGTTTATTTCACTCTCAGCTCCCGGGACCCAAACATGAAACGCAAAGCTGCATATTATGGATAAATCTCGGATTACAGGCCACTTTTGACTCATGCGAAAGCGTAGACTAAGACATTGAGCTTCTATGATTTGAAAAGTGCTAAAGTTTGTGTTATTTGGAGACAGCTCGGGGCATATATTATACTCGCGATACGGCTATTGCTAATCTAATACATCTCCGGAAGTGCTCCATATGACACCAAATTACTATGGGTGAGTAAAACAACTTGTTTTATTACCGAAATAAGGCTCAGATTGTAAAAAACGTTAATTCTCCTTTAACCTATCTCGCCCCCAGTGTCGGCGTACACCGGTGTGTGAGTGTGTGTGAATGGGTGAGTGGTTCCTTGATGTAAAGCGCTTTGAGTGCCATGAGGGCGGAAAAGTGCTGTATAAAAATGTGACCATTGACCATAACAGAGAACAGAAAATAACATAATACGGGCCCTTTAAATGCAGAACAACACAGGACTACTATACTGACTCTGCTAAAAAGCTCTTATTGATTTTAATATAACTTTACAATGGAGTGGATACCTTTGGCTTATTCATTTATTATTTATTACGGAATACTTTCTTGGGTTGAGCCTCTGCTTTTGTTCACACAGAGCTTGGATTGGCTGTCCGCATGAAGGGATGGATTAGGAGGGAGGGATGAGAGGAAGAGAGTTGAGAGAGGGAGGAGAGAGAGAGAGGGAGAGACAGGGAGAAAGGGAGGAAGAGAGAGAGGGAGGGTAAAACATACCCTTCTTTTCCATTCCCCCCTCTCTACTCCATCTACTTACTCCCTCCTTTCTCCCCTCTCTCTCTTCTCCTTCTAGTCAATTGAGGAGCGAGAGGAGTGCGGGACGGTGGAGTGAAAGAAAGAGCGAGAGAGAGAAAGGGAAGGACGACAGAGAGGGACAAGAGAAAGAGAGGGGGGATGTACCCTGTCTTTCTGTCTCACCTCTATTTTTTCTCACTCTCACCCTCTCTTTTCCTCTCTCTCGCATTATCTTTCTGTCTCTCTCTTCACGTCCTCTCTCTCTGTATCTCTTTATTGATCTTTCCCCTCCCTCTACACGTCTCCCATTCATCCCTCCCCCTTTCTCTCTCTCTCTGTCCTCGCTCTCTCCCTCTCTCACCACTCTCTCTCTCTTTCTCTCAGCAGCATGGACATGATTGGAGTTCACAACAGAAAACCAAGTTGTCTTTATAGATTCTTGATGGAGCGCTGACGGAGGAAACAACTCTGGTAAGCTTATGAAAAATACATCACTTTTCACATCTTCTATTTCTTATTACATGGACAATGCATTCTAAGATGTCTATAGTTGAACCTGAGCTGGAGACACTTTCGAATTGTCAGGTGGAAATTGCTGTTGACTGTCAGACTGCAGATTTATTGACCTGATATATGATTAATTTCTCTGTAATTCCTGGGCCTATTCCCATGAAGGTTCAATGTCGGTATTGATAAACAGAAAAGACAGCTTGAGAAAGTGGTGCCATGATTCAAGCCCAAAGACATGGCAGTGGTCAGTTAAAAGGACTTTAAGCCATCAAATGTTGATGTAATTGATTTATATAAAGAAAACATTTCGCTAAATCTGGTCTTGGGCTGGCACAGATGGAGCTGCAGGAGTCTGTTCATGCTGAGAGCAGGGAGCTGAAAATACCAGGGCTAAAACAGGACTAAACTAGGACTAAACCATGTCTGAATCAGCATTAAATTAGGACTTAACCAGGTCTGAACCAGGGCTAAACCATGACTAAACCAAGAACTGACCAAGGTCTTTACCAGGATTAAACCAGGACTGAACCAGGACTAAACCAGGACTGAAACAAGGATTAAACCAGGACTGAACCAGGACTGAACCAGGACTGAACCAGGACTGAAACAAGGATTAAACCAGGGACTAAACCAGGACTAAATCAGGACTGAACCAAGCACTGAACTAGGGACTAAACCAGGACTAAACCAGGACTGAATGAAGCACTGAACAGGAATAAACCAGGACTAAATCAAGGACTAAACCAAAACAATCTTACTTGCAAAATGAGAAATGTATTAAGACGTGCAACGTTTCGGCCCTAGGCCTTCATCAGGCAATTTATTTATTTTTTTCAAAAAGGATGGACTCTTCCGCATGAGGAGAGAGGGGTGGCATTGGAGATGAGATCAAGTGAATTACTTATTTTAAGGTCGTCTGAGGCCAGTGTTTGGAAGAATTAGTATTAGTATTCTCTAGTTTCTAGTTAGAAAATACTCTTTATGAAAATGTATTTTGTAATAGGCAATGGAGAGAATTTGGCTGGAAAAATATGGTGAGGTATATTTATCACTATAAGTATCAAAGGCAAACAAATGAAACCCCCCACAGTGCTGGAGACTGTGGTGAATGGAGTGCCGGTCATTCTCATGTGTTTTGGACATGTACAAGGATTGCATCCTTTTGGGAAGGAATTGTGACAGTGATGGAAGAAGTGCTGGGCTACAGGGTACCTAATGATCCACGAGTCATGTACTTGGGACTGTCGCAAGAAGGACCTATTCAAGCCGAGACTTTTATTTGTTTAAAATCATGCTGATGGCCACTAAGAAAGTTGTAACTAGGAACTGGCTAAAAAGTGACTCATTGGAACTGACACAGTGAATTGAAATAATTGAGAACATTTATTTGATGGAAAGAATTAGTCATTATCTAAGGTTGAAGGCGGCAAATTTGAGAAAAGTTGGTCAAAATGGATAAACTATAAGAACAAGAGAAATGTATAGTTTTTTTCCTTTTTGTTTGCTTGTTTTTTTTTTTCTGTAGAATCCCACAGATTTTGTTATGTTCTGTACTTTTGTGATAAAAGGAGAAATTCAATTTGTCAACTGGACAAAGTTTATTTAGTTGAAAATGTTTCGCAGCTCATCCGCGCTGCTTTGTCAGTTCTGCTGCGAAATGTTTTCGACTAAATAAACTTTGTCCAGTTGACAAATTGAATTTCTCCTTTTATCATGGATTCTACCTGGACGACTGAGGGATTCTTCACATTCTCTACTTTTGTTTTGAAAATGCATAAATAAAAAAAAAAGAAGTATTTTGTAATATCAATTTGAATTAGTCTTGTCACTGTCACAATAGTAAAATTTCAAACTCTATTTTGATACTAAGGAATAGACTCGATACTCAAAACCAATTCCGATACCACAATGATAATAAAAACACTCTTTATTTAAACAATACAATGTGATTTTCAGATTTAAATGGCAGTACTTTCTTTTCTATTGCCATGTGTCCTTATATCTGTAATCCCTCAGTGGTCCTGTAGGTTCCATAGTGCGTCCATGTGCTTTTATCCTTGTTCTGATGCAGCTCACGATCTTTCTAAAGCGATTCAGGAAAGGCTCATTTCCATCCTGTCACTGGGATTTTTTTTTAGTATCGATACCTGTGAAAAGTGAGTATCTAGTTTCAATATTATCACCTTACGGTAATAAGATCCTTGGTTCTACACTATACTTAGACAGAGTGTTAGATAGAGTGTTAGATAGAGTGTTATATATAGAGTGTTATAGAGTGTTATATCAGGTTATATCAGGTTCCTCCCATAATATTATACACAATTCATGGCTTTCAGCTTCCTGTGGTATGCAACATTTTGAGGACTTTTTCCCATTTAAAGTAAAAAAAAAGAAGAAGAAGTAGTGACTTTATTGATCTCACACTGGAGAAATTCTTCTCTGCATTTAACCCATCCTGTTATTAGGAGCAGTGGGCAGCACATGATTGCGCCGGGGACCAACCAAAAAAAAAAAAAAAAAAAAAAATTATATATATATATATATATATATATATATATATATATATATATATATATATATATATATATATATATATATATATATATATATATAAATAATTGTTGTTATTATTATTTTATTAGTAGTATTAAAGGTTCTACATTATGCAAAATTAACTTGTGAGCTTTAAATCATATTCTAATGTTGTTACCTCTTCAAAAACAGACCTGGAGTTGTGTTTTGCTTCATTCACACATGTTTGAGAGTAACTCCGTGCCTCAAGTGAAAGAGTTCAAGTATCTCGGGGTCTTGTTCAAGAGTGAGGGGAGGATGGAGCGTGAGATTGACAGGTGGATCGGTGCAGCGTCAGCAGTGATGCGGTCGTTGTACCGGACCGTTGTGGTGAAGAGGGAGCTGAGCCAAAAGACGAAGCTCTCAATTTACCGGTCAATCTACGTTCCTACCCTCACCTATGGCCATGAGCTCTGGGTAATGACCGAAAGGACAAGATCGCGGATACAAGCAGCCGAAATGAGTTTCCTCCGCAGAGTGCCTGGACGCTCCCTTAGAGATAGGGTGAGGAGCTCAGTCACACGGGAGGAGCTCAGAGTAGAGCCACTGCTCCTCCACGTCAAGAGGAGCAGTTGAGGTGGCTCAGGGCATCTGTTTCAAATGCCTCCTGGACGCCTCCCTCGGGAGGTGTTCCGGGCATGTCCCACTGGAAGGAGGCCCCGGGGAAGACCCAGGACACGCTGGAGGGACTATGTCTCCCGGCTGGCCTGGGAACGCCTTGGGGTCCCCCCGGAGGAGCTGGAGGAAGTGTCCGGGGTGAAGGAAGTCTGGGAGTCCCTGCTTAGACTGTTGTCCCCGCGACCCGGTCCCAGATAAGCGGAAGAAAATGGATGGATGGATGTTTGAGTAACTCTTTATTATTCGTCTGTCTGCATTTCCAAAGCCCAGAATTCTCTGCTCTACCTTGTGATGTCATGAAGTGGTAGTTTTCAAGTTTACAGCCGTTTTAGCTTAAATTTAAAGGATTTGCTTTACAATACAATCATAAATTGTTGTTAAATAAAGTTCTGTTGAGATTATCACAGAAATCCACACTATCTTCTGTTCTGGAGTACCGAGAAGTTTCAGTGAGGCTAAAACTAGTTCTAGCTTCAGTGTTAGAGGATTGCAATGCTAGTGAAGGTGTATGGAGTTTAAAAACACAGTGTAGCACTTCTTGTATTACCACTGAAAAACATAGCAAGGTGGAACAGAGTGTTTGTTTGAGAGAAGAACTCATCCTAAATGCAGGGTTTGTGTGTTAAACATGTGTGAATGAAACAAAACATAACTCCAGGTTTGTTTGTGATGAGGAAACAACATTAGAACAGACTTATAGTTTAAATAATAGGATTCTGTTCAAAGTTCACATTTCAAACATGTCCAGAAGAATTGACAAAAAGACTGAAATCTGAACTGACAAACCAAAACAAGAACCACACTTCAGAACATTTGGACAGATCTTAACTGAATGCAGAATAAAACAGGATATTTTGTTGAGGAAATGATGGTTCTTCAAAAATTCCAGCCTTTGTGATTTAATAATTGTGTGAATTGAAATTGGGATTTCATCTTCACATCAGAACTTCACATAAACACTCATACTGCCCTGTCAGCCTACAGTCCTCTCTGTGAACCACACAAGCTCTCCTCCCAGCTGGAGTTAGCCGGTTTACATGCTAGTGTCTCTTTGTACAGCACTGAAAAGTTCTGCATGTTTACACTGTTTCACACATGAGCAGACAGACACAAGCTCCATTTGATCCAAATCTGTATGGGGTCAGAGCTGTGAGGCTTTGGCCCCAAAGACTTCACACCAACGGACCTCCCCTGACCAACTACAACAGAACCTGAACACAGAACTAACACACACTACGTCAGTGTTACTTTGGACAATAACTTCATTTAGTTAGCCTTACTCTTTTGAATGTACAATCATTTTTCATTTTAGTAAAGACGTAACGCTTCTGTGGTTGCCATGATCATAGTTGGCTGCTCTTGAGGCTGACACACTGAGGAGTTTTTAAACTTCAAATTTTTAGCTTACATTTTTGCCTTAAAGGAGAATTAACGTTTTTTTTTACAATCTGAGCCTTATTTCGGTAATAAAACAAGTTGTTTTACTCACCCATAGCACTTTGGTGTCATATCACTTCCAGAGATGTTTATATCCGTAACGCGAGTTCTCGGGGCATAATAATATATGCCCCGAGCGGTCTCCAAATAACACAAACTTTAGCACTTTTCAAATCATAGAAGCTCAATGTCTTAGTCTACACTTTCGTTTGAGTCAAAAGTGGCCTGTAATCCGAGATTTATCCATAATTTACAGCTTTGCGTTTCATGTTTGGGTCCCGGGAGCTGAAAGCGAAATAAGATGTGACTCCGCACATGCGCACTGTCCTCCTCATCTACTCGAAACTATGGATAAATCTTGGATTACAGGCCACTTTTGACTCAAACGAAAGCGTAGACTAAGACACTGAGCTTCTATGATTTGAAAAGTGCTAAAGTTTGTGTTATTTGGAGACCGCAAACATGTGCCCCGAGAACTCAAATTTAAAACATCTCCGGAAGTGCTCCATATGACACCAAAGTGCTATGGGTGAGTAAAACAACTTGTTTTATTACCAAAATAAGGCTCAGATGGTAAAAAACGTTAATTCTCCTTTAATATTTGGAAATTGTGACCAACTAAGAAGTACAGCATGGTAAATATGACAAATGTTCCAGAGGAAACACTGGTGGAATGTCCCATCTCATCACCGACTAAAACATTAGAGTGGAATGAGAAAGAGGCATAAAGAGGCCTTTCTGTTGCGTGTCCAGAGTTCATGGCTCCCCCTGGAGGCTGCTGTGATGCTGCAGGACAAAGAGGAGGGCCATGTTTCTCCTAAGGGCTGGTACTCTCCTCAAACTGCACAGAAGCTGATGACTCTGTTGACTTGGCAAAAGGAAAAATTCAATTTGTCAGCTGTACAAAAGTTTATTTGATCAAATACATTTCGCAGCTAATCCAAGCTGCTTCTTCAGTTCTGGTCAGACGCTGGTGGACACTTGCCGATATTTGCCTGATGGGAGGAGCCAACTACAATGAAATTACTTTGAAACTACCACACCTACTTGTTTTCAGTTTATGTTAGTTAGGTAGGCCTATTAAATATGCAGTGGGTAGTGCATATTTAATAGGCCCGCCTAACACATACACCACATTCATACTAGGCAACATGAGTGTCTTGCCTAAAGACACTGCTGCCCCCATCCAAGTACTAACCAGACTCAGTCATGTTTAGCTTCAGAGAACAGACGAGCTCAGGCTTTGACAAGGAGTTTTGACCACCAAAAGCTTTACGCTAGTTTTAGAATGTCATGTTAAGTCAGATTCCATAAGAGTTTAACCATAACCCCAAGATATATGGTTCTTTGATGTATTGTAGTGCAATGCTTCAAGGGACATGGATGGATGGATGTGAAAATATATACTTTTTAGTTTAGAATTTTAGTTAATTAAAATTTTAAATAGGTTCAACCACAGATACTATTAATCAGCAAATTAGACCGGTATCACTGAAGAAGTGTCTTGCCCAATGATACAACAGTAGTGTCTGAACTGGTTGGGGCTGAAGTTGTGGGCAAGTGCACTACCACTGAGCTACCAAAACAATAATGCCTGAAGACAGTAAACCAGAAAAGTTACACGTTGCCTCTTTAAAGGGACAGTGTGTAAGATTTTTACCCGTTAATTACTGAAATTGAAGATACCCATTCAAAAATACATTGTTTTCCAAGCCTTTTCACTTCCATCATGAAATCAAAGTATTCTTTTGGACTTAGATATAGTCACATAAAAGGGGGATCTTCCCCATGTAGAGGCAGCCATTTTGAATACGAGAGCCGCAGAAGGACATTTGGGCTCCGCCTTTGGCAAGGCTCGTGGTTTTGGGTAAACAACACAAGCATGCTGCCGGATCAGACGTCGTAATGGATCTAACACGTGTTTTGGACTAAATTGTTTTACTGGATTTTATTCGCTGGATCCTTACGGACAAATTGAGAGCAAGTTTATGGTGAAATACAGAGTTTGACCTGTGCAAAGCATTCTAAGGTAAGCTAACCTCGTTTTGTGCTTTTCCGTATAAAAGCCCCATGTGCTCGGGGAGTGATTGTTTTGCAGGGAAATGAATTGCATAGTCAAAAAGAGGAGACTGTAAGGTTTCATTTGATGTGTAGAGTGTCATGATACATGATCGGGAATGTGTGTTTTCATGAGAAAAAACAAAACAAACAAAAAACGGGACCGCGTTTTATTTATACAGTAGCGGCGCGGCTCGTGCGCGCGCCCGGGTGACCCTCGAGGTCTGCCGTAGCTAAAACAGAAAGTGCAATAGCACCATCCACCTAGGCGCCACGAATCCTACACACTGGGGCTTTAAAGCAGACTTATTTTGCAACATTGACTTTTTAATGCAGTGATTCATATATGTTTTAGCAATCTTTAATCACTCATTTATTTTTCACGTAGGATCTAGCAGCATTGCATAGTAATTTTTTGTACAAATGAAAATAAAGATGCTCTGCTCTAGTGTGACGTGCAGCTATCCATAGGAGGAGCCCACAACATGTGGCGCTTTGTTGTGAGGACGTTTACGGCCACGTCAGCTCCCATTGGGCACCGCAGTTTTCTAACGCAGATGCTTCTTTTATTAAGTCATTTTAGATCAATATTGTGATTTAAAATGTCCAAAGTATAACATAATGATCCACAGGTGTCAGCACAAAAGGCCTGCTTTAAAACTGATGATGAAAACCCTTTGAAACCTTTTTTTTTTTTTAAACTTATTTATTCTACTTCTCCTCAGTTGGCATGTCCGTATCCTTGGTGACACAGCTGTGGTCTGATAGGTCGGCGGTGCCCACGACCCCGCCCTCTCTGAACAGCACAGCGTTGCAGCGGGACTCTCTGCTGGCAGTGGCGGAGGTGGTGGTGCTGTCGGCCATCTTGGTACTGGCCCTGATGGGAAACGGGCTGGTTCTGCTGGTGCTGCTCAGACAGAGACAGAAACACAGTCCTCTGCACCAGTTCATGCTCAACCTGTGCCTCGCTGACCTGGTGGTGGCGCTCTTCCAGGTAACACATACACATACAGGAGGCCTATATTTATACAGTGTTTTGGCTTTTTCAATAATAATGATGATTTGTATTGTGCTTTTCAAAACACTCTTTACAATGTTGCTTTAATCGTGCTTTAGTGTCACCTGAGCAGCCACTCCCTTCTACATTCTGTTCATATTCAGAGAGGTCTAGAACCAAGACGGTCCTGATTTAGTCCTGGTTCAGCCCTAATGACAACTGATAAAATTATATTTGAACAAAAAGACTAAGCAGACTGACTAAATCAAGACTGAACCAGGACTGAACCAGGACCTGTCATTTAAATACCTCCCACAGTCTGAAGACAAAGTGCAGTCAGTGGGCAGGGTCGTGGTCCAGGAAGTGAAAGTCCCATTCATTTTCCTCACTGACACTGACATTGCACAGCTCAGGTTATTGGCTACGGGCTCACCAGCTCAGGTCCACAACATTATTATATTAAAGGGACAGTGTGTAAGATTTTTACCCGTTAATTACTGAAATTGAAGATACCCATTCAAAAATACATTGTTTTCCAAGCCTTTTCACTTCCATCATGAAATCAAAGTATTATTTTGGACTTAGATATAGTCACATAAAAGGGGGATCTTCCCCATGCAGAGGCAGCCATTTTGAATACGAGAGCCGCAGAAGGACATTTGGGCTCCGCCTTCACCTTCGGCAAGGCTCGTGGTTTTGGGTAAACAACACAAGCATGCTGCCGGTGTCCCGTCGAAATGGGCCGCCCCGTCAGAATGAGCTCCAAGCGCTACTGCGCATGCGCGCGCATGCGCAAACCACCCCTGAGTGTTGTTCCCTTTAAATGCCATCGAGCTTGGCTCCAGAGGCAGAAGTTGAGTTGCTTTCTACAGAAGTGGACTTGTTTTCAACAATTGCAACGCAAGTAAGTAACATTTTAACATTTTATTGGATTTATTGTATGTTACAACCAACATACAACCAATTACATTTAACAATGTATTGGATTTATTGTATGTTATAACCAATTACGCACGTAAGGAATGATAATTTGCGGCAGATACCTACGTCAAATGATAATAGTTTGGATTTAACATTTGACTGCATCGTTATGGTTTTTATTACATCGTATTTTGTTATTTTGTTTCTATGTGAACGTAGAAAACGTTGTAACTTTGTTTAGAAAGGCGCTGTGTATAATTAGCCTTATTTTGTCTTTTACAGTTTCTTACATTTGTGAACAAAACTATGGAGAGATCCAAGCAAGTGTGTCAGTTCCTGACAAGTGGGGAATACCCAGTTTTCCCGTCCGAAGTTCCTATTGACATGCCAGCTGAGGGGAAAATGAAAAAGTGTATGAAAAGCGCTTTATAAATATTGTTTGATTGATTGATTGATTGATATTTTTGTAAATATAAATATATTTGTAAATGTTTCTTCTGTTGTCCCTTTTCCTGTCCTCATAAATCATGAATAAGAGACAAGCCTTATTTGACAGATAATATAAGCGTGTCAGAATGAGCTCTGTACAGTCAGAGCCTAATTTGACAGATAATATAAGCGTGTCGAAATGAACTGTCCATGCCCATTATAAAAGAGTTGGAATTTTACATACTAAAGACACCGTATGCAAACAGCAAACAGCATACAACTCTCTAATCCTATCTAATCTAAAACTGCAGACGTATTTGTCGTAGTACGTATTTGTCAAGTACAAACGCCACAATTTTGGATGTCATTGAGTGCAATGTTCAAAATGTGCACAAAACTGTTATAATTTTTAAAATGTTTCGGTAACACTTTATAATAACGGTCGCTTATAAAGCATTAGTAACACTTAGTAAATAATGAACTAATTATTACTAATTATTTTACAAAACATTTACAAATATTTGTTAATGAGTTAGAAATATATTAAATATTTGTTAATGAGTAAGAAATAATCAATTTAATCTCGCCAGAAAGACCCATTGAAAGGAGATATTATGACACGCATGGTCCCTCCCACTCAACCAATCCTAAAAATACAAATAATTATCTATAATTATTTGTATTTTTACAAATAATTAGCTTTGAATCTATACAACTGTAAACAACTCACGCATACAACTGTAAACGAAAAACGGCGTATTTCGACGTAAGGCGGCCTATTTCGACGGGGGGGCGTAACCCGATAGACATCGCCGTCAAAATAGGTCAGTGGTGGGCTCATTCTGACGAGGCGGCCCATATCGACAGTACACCGGATCAGACGCGTAATGGATCTAACACGTGTTTTGGACTAAATTGTTTTACTGGATTTTATTCGCTGGATCCTTACGGACAAATTGAGAGCAAGTTTATGGTGAAATACAGAGTTTGACCTGTGCAAAGCATTCTAAGGTAAGCTAACCTCGTTTTGTGCTTTTCCGTATAAAAGCCCCATGTGCTCGGGGAGTGATTGTTTTGCAGGGAAATGAATTGCATAGTCAAAAAGATGAGACTGTAAGGTTTCATTTGATGTGTAGAGTGTCATGGTACATGATCGGAAATGTGTGTTTTCATGAGAAAAGAAAAGAAAAAAAAAAAAAAACGGGACCGCGTTTTATTTATACACTAGCGGCGTGCGGCTCGTGCGCGGGTCCCTCGAGGTCTGCCGTAGCAAAAACAGAAAGTGCAATAGCACCATCCACCTATGCGCCACGAATCCTACACACTGGGGCTTTAAAGCAAAACAAATATGGAAAACCATGGTTCATAACTGTCAACCCAATTGACAAATATGAAAAAATGTGGAAATCAATGATCAAGAGTCCAAGAATAATCAGATCTAAACTAAACTAGATCTAAACAAAGAAAAACTAGGTCTAAACCAGGACTCGACAAAATCTGAACTAAGTGAAAGCAAGGTCTAAGCTAGGTCTAAAACAGGACTAAATCAGGTCTAAGCCAGGACTAAACCAGGACTGAATCAGAATTAAGCACCTGGTTACATGAACCGTCAAGACACTGTGATAGTGTTGACCATTCCAGTCTAGTGCTGTCCAGTCTGGCTATGCTTCTGTTGTAGGGAGTTTTATTATTATAAGACTTTTCGCAGTTCATCCAAGCTACTTCATCAGTTCTGGCTAGAGTGCTGCCTGAAGGGAGGAGCTAACTACAATGAAATTACTGTGAAACTATCCCACCTCTTTGTTTTCAGTTTCTGTCTGGGGTCTTGTTTAGCATACCCATTCAGTATGATAATGGATGTTTTCACACCTCTGGACCTGACCTGGTTAGTCCTATTGTTTTCTTTGTTTGTTTTGATTTAGGTTTGAGAATGGAATTATATATGGGAGACAAATTGTGTCAGACCCCTCCATTCCTGTTCAAAGCAGGATTTTTGACCAAAAATAGCCTCTTTAACTCCCCTCTCAAACCAGCTCTTCTTCCTGGCTAAGATCGGTACCTCACTGTCCTCAAAGGAGTGGCCCGTGGCTTCTAGGTGGAGATGTACGGCAGATGAAGGTCCCCTCTGGCACGCCCGTCGATGGTTGGTACATCCTCTTGTGAAGTGGCTGTTTTGTTTCTCCAGTGTAGCGCTCACTGCAGTCTTCACTACACTGAATGGAGTAGACCACATTGCTTTGTTTGTGGCTCGGTGTTTTGTCCTTTGGGTGGACCACATCTGATTACGTAGGCCAAGATGGCAAAGATTGAGCTGGCAGTGAGCGCGATCAGCACAGCACAGAAATGCAATTTCTCTATCACAGAGAGTCCAAGAGTCCAAGGGCTAAACCAGGTCTGAACCAGAACTAAACCAGGCAGGGATAAACCAAGACTAGTCTAAACCAGGACTGAAGTTAAACAATTCAACAGAAGAGAGATTTGACTATAGCTTTGATTCATCTGCTGAAAAAGAACATTCACCATATTACACATAATTCCTTATATAACCCCCTCTACCCTCCCCTCTCTCTCCCTGAGGTTTTGCCCCAGCTGGTATGGGATGTCCGGGGCCGTTTCCCGGGTCCTGACGCCCTCTGTAGGCTGGTGAAGTACCTGCAGGTTGTGGGCATGTTCGCATCCTCCTACATGATTGTTGCCATGACGCTGGACAGGCATTATGCCATCTGCTGCCCCCTACAGGCGCACCGCAGCGGGGCCATGCACAGGTGGAACCTCTTCATCCTGATGGCCTGGGCTCTGGCTCTGCTGCTCAGTGTGCCACAGGTAAGACACAAGACAACACAATGCCATTGCTGTGTTTCAGATGACAGCACAACATTCTGCTGGCCAAATGATACTTTGCAGTGATGTCACGCTGGAGGTGTTCTGTGTATTAGCAAAATGTTACCATTTACCATGGAGACACAGTGCTCACATAAGCAAACACAGCCCAAAAAAGTTTTAAGATAAGTGCTCAAGATGAGTGTTCACGGTCCTGTTTAGGAGTTTGATTTTCAATAAAAAAGTGAGAGTGACAAACAGAAAAACTGTAGGCTAATGCTTGCTAACTTGTGACAGTAACTGACAATTGACAAATCAGCTCCCTTGTTGTTATTACAAATAAATCAGCTCATTTTGGTCAGAATGTAGTAAAATAAAGGTCAGATTACAGTCTCAGACAGAGCAGTGCTTACAGTTAGCATCACAGACCCAGAGAATATTGATGACATCTGCTGAAAAGTATCAATCTTATTTAATACTTCTGGGGGCAGTTAAAATGTATTTTGTTCAAATGCAGATTTTTCTTCTAATACAGTGAGTTTTGGGCCTAGCCACTAATAGAAATCAACATTTTTTTAATTTTTATTTTATTTTTTTATTTTTTTTTCAGAATCTTTATTCATTTATTTTTTTCATTAAATGTCTTGCATATATAAATACAAATACACACTGTCCCCATCTGGCAGTATGACACCATCACATTCTAGAATCTGAAAACATATTTACAAACACACACAGAGACAGAGGGACACACACACACACACACACACACACACACTTGTCCTTTCAAAGACACTGTCTCATTTGGACACTGTCAGCTTAGAAGAGGTGGGCTACAGGCACAATTGGCTCTTATGATGTTTGCAGTTGTAATGTAATGTAATGTAATGTCTATGAAGTCTTCATGAGTTGTGCTAACTTCACTAAAGTGCTGACAAGTGCGACAGTGACGTGGAGCTGTCTGTGTCTCAGGTGTTCACACACCTGTCTGTGTCTCAGGTGTTCATAGAGCTGTCTGTGTCTCAGGTGTTCACACACCTGTCTGTGTCTCAGGTGTTCATACACCTGTCTGTGTCTCAGGTGTTCATAGAGCCGTCTGTGTCTCAGGTGTTCATACACCTGTCTGTGTCTCAGGTGTTCATAGAGCTGTCTGTGTCTCAGGTGTTCATACACCTGTCTGTGTCTCAGGTGTTCATAGAGCTGTCTGTGTCTCAGGTGTTCATACACCTGTCTGTGTCTCAGGTGTTCATAGAGCTGTCTGTGTCTCAGGTGTTCATACACCTGTCTGTGTCTCAGGTGTTCATAGAGCTGTCTGTGTCTCAGGTGTTCATACACCTGTCTGTGTCTCAGGTGTTCATACACCTGTCTGTGTCTCAGGTGTTCATAGAGCTGTCTGTGTCTCAGGTGTTCATACACCTGTCTGTGTCTCAGGTGTTCATAGAGCTGTCTGTGTCTCAGGTGTTCATATACCTGTCTGTGTCTCAGGTGTTCATAGAGCTGTCTGTGTCTCAGGTGTTCATAGAGCTGTCTGTGTCTCAGGTGTTCATACACCTGTCTGTGTCTCAGGTGTTCATAGAGCTGTCTGTGTCTCAGGTGTTCATACACCTGTCTGTGTCTCAGGTGTTCATATACCTGTCTGTGTCTCAGGTGTTCATATACCTGTCTGTGTCTCAGGTGTTCATAGAGCTGTCTGTGTCTCAGGTGTTCATATACCTGTCTGTGTCTCAGGTGTTCATACACCTGTCTGTGTCTCAGGTGTTCATAGAGCTGTCTGTGTCTCAGATGTTCATACACCTGTCTGTGTCTCAGGTGTTCATATACCTGTCTGTGTCTCAGGTGTTCATATACCTGTCTGTGTCTCAGGTGTTCATAGAGCTGTCTGTGTCTCAGGTGTTCATAGAGCTGTCTGTGTCTCAGATGTTCATAGAGCTGTCTGTGTCTCAGGTGTTCACACACCTGTCTGTGTCTCAGGTGTTCATAGAGCTGTCTGTGTCTCAGGTGTTCATAGAGCTGTCTGTGTCTCAGGTGTTCATATACCTGTCTGTGTCTCAGGTGTTCATAGAGCTGTCTGTGTCTCAGGTGTTCATAGAGCTGTCTGTGTCTCAGGTGTTCATACACCTGTCTGTGTCTCAGGTGTTCATAGAGCTGTCTGTGTCTCAGGTGTTCATACACCTGTCTGTGTCTCAGGTGTTCATATACCTGTCTGTGTCTCAGGTGTTCATAGAGCTGTCTGTGTCTCAGGTGTTCATAGAGCTGTCTGTGTCTCAGGTGTTCATATACCTGTCTGTGTCTCAGGTGTTCATACACCTGTCTGTGTCTCAGGTGTTCATAGAGCTGTCTGTGTCTCAGATGTTCATACACCTGTCTGTGTCTCAGGTGTTCATATACCTGTCTGTGTCTCAGGTGTTCATATACCTGTCTGTGTCTCAGGTGTTCATATACCTGTCTGTGTCTCAGGTGTTCATACACCTGTCTGTGTCTCAGGTGTTCATAGAGCTGTCTGTGTCTCAGGTGTTCATAGAGCTGTCTGTGTCTCAGATGTTCATACACCTGTCTGTGTCTCAGGTGTTCATACACCTGTCTGTGTCTCAGGTGTTCATAGAGCTGTCTGTGTCTCAGATGTTCATAGAGCTGTCTGTGTCTCAGATGTTCATAGAGCTGTCTGTGTCTCAGGTGTTCACACACCTGTCTGTGTCTCAGGTGTTCATAGAGCTGTCTGTGTCTCAGGTGTTCACACACCTGTCTGTGTCTCAGGTGTTCATAGAGCTGTCTGTGTCTCAGGTGTTCACACACCTGTCTGTGTCTCAGGTGTTCATAGAGCTGTCTGTGTCTCAGGTGTTCATAGAGCTGTCTGTGTCTCAGATGTTCATACACCTGTCTGTGTCTCAGGTGTTCATACACCTGTCTGTGTCTCAGGTGTTCATCTTCTCTCGGTCGGAGGTGGCCCCTGGAGAGTTTGAGTGCTGGGGACACTTTGCTCCATCCTGGGGCCTTAAAGCCTACATCACCTGGATGACCCTTGCTGTGTTTATACTGCCAGTACTCATCATTACTGTCTGCCAGGTGTGTCAGATGCCCTCCCATCCTCCTTTACCCTTGTACTATGTTGAATTTCAAGGACACACCACCAGATACTCCATGGTCATGGTTAATATTTCCATAGAATGTTCCACAGTATGGCATTAAAGTAGGGTTTTAGTTATATATCACCATGGAGACAAGCATGTAGCACCACCAAGGCAAATTACAGATCTGTGGAGAGGTGACCCACTCACTTTAAGAATGCAGGTTTTCAGAAGTATTATCTACAATAGGGAAAGTAATCAAATAATTGTGATTAAATGATTAAATGAAAGGGTTCAGAAGCGCTTATGTTGAGTCTTACATCGAGGTCAGATACGTCACCCGGACTGGCATTACCGGGGCCCCACCCTGGAGCCACACCTGGGGTGGGTGCTCGCCAGCGAGCGCCTGGAGGCCGGGCTTTTCCCCACGGGGCCCGGTCGGGCGAAGCCCGAAGGAGCAACGTGGGGCCATCCTCCTGTGGACCCACCACCCGCAGGAGGATCCATAAGGGCTGGGTGCAAAGAGATCTCGGCGGCAGTCGAAGGCAGGGGCCTCGCTGGCCAGATCTCCGGACATGGAGACTAGCTCTGGGAACATGGAATGTCACCTCACTGGGGGATGGCTGAGCTTGTGCGGGAGGTTGAGCGTTAGTGACTAGATATAGTCGGCCTCATCTCTACGCACAGCTTGGGCTCTGGAACCCATCTCCTTGAGGGGGGCTGGACCCTCCATTTCTCTGGCGTTGCCCGCGGGGAACGGCGGCGGGCCGGTGTGGGCCTGCTCATTGCCCCACAGCTCAGCCGCCGTGTGTTGGAGTTCACCCCGGTGAACTAGAGCGTCGCGTCCCTGCACCTTCGGGTCGGGGACAGGTCTCTCACTTTTGTGTTGGCCTACGGGCCGAACAGCAGTGCAGAGTACCCGGCCTTCTTGGAGTGCCTGGGAGGGGTACTGGATAGTGTACCGACTGGGGACTCCATTGTTCTACTGGGGGATATCAACGCCCACGTGGGCAATGACAGTGACACCTGCAGGAGCAGGAGCTGTGTTTGCATTGCTGGTAGTAAGTCGGACCTGTTTCCGGTGCATGTTGGACTCCGCCAGAGCTGCCCTTTGTCACCGGTTCTGTTCATTATATTTATGGACAGAATTTCTAGGCGCAGTCAGGGGCCAGAGGGGATCCAGTCTGGGAACCACAGGATCTCATCTCTGCTGTTTGCAGATGATGTGGTCCTGATGGCTTCATCGAACCGGGACCTCCAATGTGCACTGGGGCGGTTTGCAGCCAAATGTGAAGCAGCTGGGATGAGGATCAGCTCTTCCAAATCCGAGGCCATGGTTCTGGACCAGAAAAAGGTGGTTTGCCCTCTCTGGGTGGGTGGAGAGTCCTTGCCTCACGTGGAAGAGTTCAAGTATCTCAGAGTCTTGTTCACGAGTGAGGGGAGGATGGAGCGTGAGATTGACAGGCGGATCGGTGCGCATTCGGCAGTGATGCGGTCGCTGTACCGGACCATTGTGGTGAAGAGGGAGCTGAGCCAAAAGGCGAAGCTCTCAATTTACCGGTCAATCTACGTTTCTACCCTCACCTATGGTCATGAGCTCTGGGTAATGACCGAAAGGACAAGGTCGCGGATACAAGCGGCCGAAATGAGTTTCCTCTGCAGAGTGGCCCTTAGAGATAGGGTGAGGAGCTCAGTCACACGGGAGGAGCTCGGAGTAGAGCCGCTGCTTCTCCACGTCGAGAGGAGCCAGCTGAGGTGGCTCGGGCATCTGTTTCAAATGCCTCCTGGACGCCTCCCTCGGGAGGTGTTCCAGGCATGTCCCATTGGAAGGAGGCCCCAGGGAAGACCCTGGGGGAACTATGTCTCCCGGCTGGCCTGGGAACGCCTTGGGGATGAAGGAGCGTCCCTGCTTAGACTGTTGCCCCCGCGACCCGGTCCCGGATAAACGGAAGAAAATGGATGGATGGATGGATGATTAAATGATGTAAATGCCATACTGTGGAACATTCTGTACAAAGCAAATTTTGTATAGAAACACAGTGTGTTTGAAAAATATAGTGGGACAATAATGTGCATAATATGAAGAAAAACTGCTATAGAATTCTGATCAGTTAAATTTGAAATTATGACCTAATATTTTACATCTTGTGTTGAGTTCAGATTCGAATCTTCAGGGAGATCCACAGCAGTCTGTATTTGAGGTCACGGCGCCACCTACAGTCTGCCTCGCTCACTGCAGTGAGGTGTGAGAGCCAGCAGAGGGCAGCAGCAGTAGACGGGGGCAGAGGGAGGCCCAGTGCGACTGTCTTCATCCCAGGCTCGGGGCTCGATCCTGGGCAGAGCTCCGGTCACTGCCTCCCTCTGGACCCATGGCGCATCAGCACACAGTATGAAGCCAGCCCCAGCACAGCACTTCATGGTACGCATATGAAGTTTGTAATGAGTTTAATACTTGAATAACAATATACACTATTCTCCAATCCCTTCACTAATTATTTGTGCCCTACACCCTCTGCCTTGCTCTGTTCCACCTTGTGATGCTCCCTTTTACCTTTTGTTCAGTACAGATTGAAATGATCCAAATGATTCTGTGTGTGAGGAGTTTAAAAACACTGTCGCATGACCGTGTTTTCAGTTTGGGGGAGGAACTCAGCCTGAATATGCAGGATCTGTGTGTTAAACATCTCTGAATGAAACAAAACATAAGTCTAGGTATGTTTGTGATGAGGAAACAACATTATGACAGAAAAGGGCACAATATGGGCCCTTATTTTGGTTGGTTTATATGCTCAATAAAGTTAGACTGGGTCAGGGCTCTCAAGTCTCACGCATTGAGAGTGTGACACACGCAATTCGACGTGTTCACACGCTCACACGCCACACATGGCATTTCTCATGCTGATTTTTTTATTTTTTATTTTTTTTGTGCCCAGAAAATTGGTCTGTGTGGCTCAGTTTATGCAGGCACCGCGCGTTTTCAGTGAAAAAAACCTCCCCCTCCTCCCCGTCCCGCTCCCTGGAAAAAAATCAGCCAATCAGAAAATAGATTGTTCTGTTGTTGGGCAGACTGTAGAGTGTAGTTTCAGCTGTTAAGCGCACACTGCCCTGTCAGTGATAAGGACAGCGACTGAACACGAGGAAAGGGTGATGATAAAACAAACTGAGAACCATCAGGTAATAACTTCATTTATATAACTCTCATTAGTTGCTTTGTAGTTTAAGTTTGCTCTTTAGACAAACATTTACAGCAGGGCTCTCAAGGCTGGTTAGCTCAACTGGTAAGTCATGGACTTTCCCCCTGGGGGTTGTGGGTTCAAATCCCCCCCGGGCAATGAGCTAACCAGTGTGGGTCCTTGGGCAAGACCCTTCACGGTACTGCCCCCCGGGCGCCGAAAAAGATGGCTGCTCACTGCTCCTGAAAAGGATGGGTCAAATGCAGAAGTCAAATTTCTCCCGTGTGTCACTGTGTGTCATTGTGTGTGAGACCAATAAAGGCTTAAGCCTAATCTCTTAATAAGTCTCATGCATTGAGAGAGACAATTCGACGCGTTCACACGCTCACACGGCATTTCTCACGCAATTCAACCCTTATAAAACAAATAAAATCAGAATCAGAATCTCTGATGGAGCAGGGCCTATAGAACTCTATGGGAGATTCACTGTTTTTGAAAGAAATCAACAAACTTATGATCCACAAATGTTGAACCTTCTCATTATTTGCTGCAGTTAGGGAAATAAGGGGATGGGAGGGCATCTGACACACTAGGATATAAGAGGATGAGAGAAGCTGCTGGATCATTTGAACTGGATAATGAATGGATATTGTCTCTATTATATACCCCAGTGTTTCCCAACCAGGGGTACAAGTACCCCTAGGGGTACGCGAGCACATTGCAGGGGGTACTCGGCAGTGTCGTTGCCAGGTGCAGGGGGAGATTTTTTTTGTATTTTTTAATTCTAATTTGAGTAAATTTGAGCTAAAGAAAAGAGAGAAAATGCAAATTAAGGAGATGAAATAAAATGATTTTCATTTAATAATCCATTGTGTCACGTTCTACTTTTGGAGAATTCTCAACACGTATGAGTGAGGGGGTACTCGAGGTATGACAAAAAGGCTCAGGGGGTACACAAGACAAAAAAGGTTGGGAAACACTGATATACGCAATAATATGAACCCTGGGTGTCCCTGTTGACAGTGGAGCGTGAAACAGCGCCCCCTGCCGTCCCTGGTCTCTCCTTACACCCTAAAACGCTGTGTCGCTCGGGTGAAGTGGGCGGAGCCATGTCTAAAACAGTAAGGATGACTCTGGTGATCGTGGTGGTCTACTCCCTGTGCTGGGCCCCTTTCTTCATCGTCCAGCTGTGGGCCGCCTGGGACCCTAACCCCCCACAGAATGGTGAACACTCACACTGGACATACTCAACTATTCCAGCTATTATTCACAAACATTTCACTTTTGTATTATTCTGAAGTAATATGCTCAGACTGATTGAAACAAAAACACAAAATGTATTCATTATCAGGATGTAAAAGGTGCTTCATATATTTTTCCATCCATCTATCCATCCATTTTCTTCCACTTATCCGGAGCCGGGTCGGGGCGGCAACAGTTTAAGCAGGGACGCCCAGACCTCCTTCACCCCGGACACTTCCTCCAGCTCCTCCAGGGGGACCCCAAGGCGTTCCCAGGCCAGCTGGGACACATAGTCCCGGAACAAAGGGCAGCCCTGGTGGAGTCCAACATGTACTGGAAACAGGTCCGACTTACTACCGGCAATGCGAACACAGCTCCTGCTCTGGTCATACAGGGACCGAACAGCCCTTAGCAAAGGGCCCCAAATACCGTACTCCCAGAGCACTCTCCACAGGACACGGTCGAATGCCTTCTCCAGATCCACAAAGCACATGTGGACTGGTTGGGCAAACTCCTATGCACCCTCGAGCACCCGATGGAGAGTATAGAGCTGGTCCAGTGTTCCCCGGCCAGTGTTCCTCCTGAATCCGAGGTTCGACTATCGGTCGAATTCTCCTCTCCAGCACCCTGGAATAGACCTTACCGGGAAGGCTGAGGAGTGTGATTCCCCGATAGTTGGAACACACCCTCCGGCCCCCCTTCTTAAACAGAGGGACCACCACCCCGGTCTGCCAGTCCAGAGGTACTGTCCCCGACCGCCACGCGATGCTGCAGAGACGTGTCAGCCAAGACAGCCCCACAACATCCAGAGACTTAAGATACTCAGGACGGATCTCATCCACCCCCGGGGCCTTGCCACTGAGGAGCTTTCCAACCACCTCAGTGACTTCAGCCAGGGTGATGAGTGAGTCCGCCTCTGAGTCTCCAGCCTCTGCTTCCTCCTCGAAAGACGTGATGGCAGGATTGAGGAGATCCTCAAAGTATTCCTTCCACCGTCCGATAACATCCCCAGTCGAGGTCAACAGCTCCCCACCACCAAACAGTGTTGGTGAAGCACTGCTTCCCCCTCCTGAGGGGCCGAACGGTTTGCCAGAATTTCTTTGAGGCCGTCCGATAGTTCTCCTCCATGGCCTCTCCGAACTCCTCCCAAACCCGAGTTTTTGCCTCTGCGACCGCCCGGGCCTCCTCAATCCCGCAGTCACGACAGGCACCACAGGCACCACAGACCTTACGACCACAGCTAGGGGCGGCCGCATCGACAATAGAGGCTGAGAACAAATCCCACTCGGACTCTATGTCCCCAGCCTCTCCCGGAATCCGGGAGAAGCTCTCCCGAACATGGTGTTCGTTATGGACAAAGTGTGGCTGGCACAGAATTCCAATAACAGAACACCGCTCAGGTTCAGATCAGGGAGGCCATTCCTCCCAATCACCCCTCTTCAGGTGTCACTGTCGTTGCCCATGTGGGCGTTGAAGTCCCCCAGTAGAACGACGGAGTCCCTGCTCGGTGCACTATCCAGTACCCCTCCCAGGCACTCCAAGAGGGCCGGGCATGTCCCACCGGGAGAAGGTCCCAGGGAAGGCCCAGGGCACGCTGGAGGGACAATGTCTCTTGGCTGGCATGGGAACGCCTTAGATCCCCCCGGAGGAGCTGGAGGAAGTCTGGGAATCCCTGCTTAGACTGTTGCCCCCGCGACCCAACCCTGAATAAGTGGAAGAAAATGGATGGATGGCTGGATGGATGGTAATTGTCTCTCTTTTGTCTTTTGTCTCAGGGGCAGTGTTCACTCTGCTCATGCTCTTAGCCAGTCTGAACTCCTGCACCAACCCCTGGATCTACTCGGCCTTCTCCACCACCATCTCTCCCCAGCTCCGCCTGCTCCTACTCTGCCACAGGAATGAGAGGAGAGGCTCTGTCAACGACTCTACAGCCACCCACATCTCCAACGACTGAACCAGGATAAGACCAGGACTGAACCATGACTGAACCATGACCAGAACAGGACCAGAACGAGACCAGAACGGGACCAGAACAGGACTGAACCAGGACTGAATCAAGACCAGACCAGGACTGAACCAACATCTCTCCCCAGCTCCATCTGCTCCTACTCTGGAGTGAGAGAAGGTCTGTCAACAACCCTATGGCCCCCACACGTCCAACTATGAACCAATTATAAAGCACAACTAGCCCAGGGCCAGACCGGACTGAACCAGGACTAGACCAACACTAATCCAGGATTATCTGTGATGCCTTTGCTCCCTTGATCCAAGAAGAGAACAGATGAATCTGACATTATTTGGTGAAATCACTTTATTCCACTGATATTAGAAAGTCTTGGTTAGAATATTTACCGTTCCTTTATGTAGTTCACAATTTAGAAAAATAATATTGTGATGTCAGTCGTGTTGTGTTATTGTAAATACATAAACAAATAAATAAATAAACATCAAAGCCTGATGTCATTGGCTGGCTAGCTCAACTAGTAAGTCACTTGACTTTCACCCAGGGGACCTGGGTTCAAATCCCCCTCCCCGGCAATGAGCCAGTGTGGCGCCCACCTGAAAGATGGGCTGGAGGCTTTGAGCATCTGTCTAAGACTAATGCTTTATTATTAAAATATATGTCAGGTGTAGTTAAGTCAAAAGAAAAGACTATTTTGGTTTTCTTCAAAAACCTTTACTTCAGTTCAGTCTTATAAAGACATAGAAAACATCAAACATTTGTTCATTTGAGCTAAAATTAGTTGCAGCATTTGACAGTACAGTACCGTTCAACACCCTGCACTAGAACAGTTGTCTTCAGTTAGAATTCTTAATTCACAAACATGGCTATACTGCATTAACATTAGAAAAGGCTTCAGAAGGTTCACTTTAGAATGACTTGGGGCAGAAACACTGAAACCCTGTCCAATTATACATGGACTTATTTGCAATTAAAAAGGCACACTAAGGAACTTTTCCAGTGGTCCCCATGGAGATTTTCGTGGAATGTTTGACAGTATGGCATTCAATGTATTTAGCAGGTGATGTATTCAGGCCAAGATACAGAGGAGATCTGTGGAGAGGCGACCCTGCTCATACTGAGAATGAGTCTTTTTAAAGAGACTTCTGAGCAATGACACCTGGGGTTAAATAAAAGCAAGATAGAACAGTTAAATGCCACACTGTGGAACATTCTAGTACCATGAAAATAATGCAAAAATGTGCTTTCAATATTTGTCTTGGGAGGGGAGTGTAAGAATTTTGGTCATTGAATTAATTCATTAAAACTAAAATTTAACTCAACACAGTTGAAGCCAAGTGTTCTAGCATTTTCCAGTTTCATTCAAAAATACATAGAACATATTAAAATACAGTAGACAATGGTTACACTGTTGGTTTCTCATTCACACTAGTGTCAGCTGGCAGTATAGAGTTCAATTTCTATACTGGTAAAAAAGTTCCAGAGTGTAGCTTTATTTTACATTCATTGTGATCAAGGCTTGAACAAAAAAGTTATTTAACTTTTATTATATTGCCCACCACAAATGTGGTTTATAATTTAAAACTATTTGATGAATCATGAACTAAAAATGTTAATAGTTCATAATCTCATCTTGTCAGTACAAAATATCAGTAAAGTGATTTGATTTAATGGGAAATACATTTGTTACCTATTAAAATTTGAAATTTCATATACACTGCAAAATACATCTACACAAGTTGAAATGACTTGAAATTCTTAACCTTTGCACTGTAATAAAAAAAAAACTAGATCTAGATTCTAGATTTGACTAGTTCCAATTTTGTGCAAAATCTCTATTTTGGAAGAAAAAAAAAAATCAAGTGATTAAAACACTTCAATATTATGCAATTTCATTTTTAAAAATATGGTTACAGACTGAACTGTGTGAATTGCCAAAATCTAGCCGCAAACAAGATTAATACACAATATGTTCAATCATTCAGAAAAAACAAAACAAAAAAACAGTAAAAATACAATATGTTCAGATGCCTAAAGGTGAATAGTAGCCCACAATATAAAAAGAAAGTCTCATCACGATTGGCTGTAAAGAAAACTTGAACCATCACTTTGAGAGCATGAAACTAAAATTGAAAATGCTTTTATTCAAATCAGTTGTTCATTTGAAAAACCTAAAAAACATTATTTGAAGCAGGTTTTGTGCATATGAAACTTCAGGTAGCTCCAGACGACCCTGAGAGAAATGCCTCCTGCTTTGACATCAGCAGACCCTGAAATGGTCTCACCACAGACAAACGGACGATAAGGTCAAAGACAGTAGAAAAGTATATTACAATTGCCTTAAATAGCAGATTTCTGTGAATATAGAAACAGGTTTGATCAGAGTGATTCCATTAAAAGATGAGCTGATGAGGCGTCTAAATGTGTACCATAATGTAATGAACACAGATGCAATTGTGTATTTAAAGATGCACTATACAAGCTTTATGTGACGGGCTCACTATGTACTTGCTGCTATTGCTTTACCTGGAATGTTCCGCACTATGACATTAAACCTCTCCATATACAGTTGTATGAAAAACTTTTGGCACCCCTCTGAGGTTGCATAATAATTGACTCTGTTGACAGAGAATGATCACAGTGGCATCTCATTCATTTACCCATAAAAGCCGAGGACTGGGTGGTTTTCCAGACACAGATTTTAAGTATAGTTATATTCATTTGTATGAAATTAAATCAAATGTGAAAAATAGGCTGTACAAAAATGTGGGCACCCTTGTCATTTTGTTGCTTTGAATACCTGTAAAATTGGTTTGATGAGCTCATTAAGCCTTGAACTTCAGACAGATGCATCCAATCATGACAAAAGGTATTTAAAGGCGGCCAAATGCAAGTTATTCTTTTTCTCTTTGACTCTCCGCTGAAGAGTGGCAACATGGGGGCCTCAAAACAACTCTCAAATGACCTGAAAACAAAGATTGTTCAGCGGTATGGTTTGGGGGAAGGCTACAAAAAGCTCTCTCAAAGATTTCAGCTGTCAGTCTCCATTGTGTGGAACATAGTGAGGACATGGAAGGCCACAGGCACAGTTCTTGTTAAGGCCAGAAGTGGCAGGCCAAGAAAAATATCAGAGGCAAAGACGAAGGATGATCAGACTGGTCAAAAACAACCCACAGACCACCTCCAAAGACCTGCGAGGTCATCTTGCTGCAGATGGTGTCACTGTGCATAGGTCAACAATACAGCGCAATTTTGCACAAGGAAAGGCTGTACGGGAGAGTGATGCGGAAGAAGCCTTTTCTTCACAGATGCCACAAACTGAGTCGCTTGAGGTTTGCAAAAGCACAAGCCAGCTTCAGTTTGGAATAAGGTGCTGTGGACTGATGAAACAAAAATTATTTGGTCATAACAAGAGGCGATGTGCATGGCGGCAAAAGAACACGGCATTCCAAAAAACACTTGCTACCCACAGTAAAATTTGGTGGAGGTTCCATCATGCTGTGGGGCTGTGTGGCCAGTGCCGGTACTGGGAATCTTGTTAAAGTTGAGGGTCGCATTGATTCCACTCCATATCAGCGGGTTTCTTGAGAATAATGTTCAACAATCTGTCAGAAAGTTGAAGTTACGCCAGGGCTGGATATTTCAATAAGACAATGACCCAAAACATTGCTCAAAATCTCCTCAGGCATTCATGCAGACGAACAAGTACAATGTTCTGGAATGGCCATCCCAGTCCCCAGAAAATCTGTGGGATGATTTGAAGCAGGCTGTCCATGCTCGGCAGCCATCGAACCTCACTGAAATAGAGATGTTTTGTAAGGAGGAATGATCCAATATACTTTCATCCAGGATCCAGACACTCATTAGTGGCTGTAGGAAGCATCTAGAGGCTGCTATTTTTGCAAAAGTGAGGCTCTTTTTTCTGTTAAGGTGCCCAAATTTATGCACCGGTCTAATTTGCATATTGCACATTTTCTGTTAAGACTAATTTCACCATTTCACTGCTGAAATATTACTGTGTCCATTAGTTATTTGATAGATCAAAATGACCTTGTGGACCCAAACACCCAATGATTTATAAATGAAAATAATGGCAATTGTCAAGGGTGCTCAAACTTTTTCATACAACCGTTTACTTATTTAGATGAGACAAGCAGGTGGTGCCAAGTTACAGGGCGAAGCAAACCTGCTCACTGAAAGAACAAGGTTTTTTAAGGTCGTCGACTATTAAAATTAGTTGAATAAATGCAAGGTGGATGCGTTTCATGCCATCTCATGAAACATCTCAGGCAAATAAATAACATCTACATGGAGATGAGCAGCTAGCTGACACACTGGAAAGTACACCTTAAAACCAGCTCAGATATGCCAGTGCCCTCTAGATATCGCCATTGCCTTGGTTAAAAGGCACAACATCCATACAATGTAAAAACTGTGTGTCAGATGCCCTCCCTGTGTCTCCATGGGGTCTTGTTCTGTGTAAAAGCTGCTGACCCTGTCGTTTAAATATTTACAAACATGATGTGAAATACATGTTCAGATTTCAATCTTCTCTCAAATGTCAACACTCCTGGACATGTTTAAAAATGCACATTGTGAACTGGATCTTGGATCTTAAAAAAAACCAAACGGCAAATCTGAAATAGTCTGAAATAGTCTTTGTTTAAACAGTGTCTTCATCCATTCTGGCCACATCCTCTAACGTCACCGCGGCGGGCGTGGCCTTCTCTTCATCGGTGGAGAACTTTGCTGGAGATGTGGGGGGTAACATGGCTTCGCACTCGTCTTTCGGGTGTTCCTTCTCTCTCTCCTCCTCCTCTTTCTTCTCTTTATCCAGGAGCTTGTAGTTGATTCCCATTCCCACAAACAGCATCATGCTGGCGATGATGAGGATGATGCCGGAGGAGATATAGGTGTAGTCGTAGTGTTGGAAGTAATCATAGAAGCTGCCTGTGAAATCGAGACAAGAAAAAAGTGAATAATTAGAAACTAGTTTAAGTCCATGTTGACTTGGAGAACTTTGTTGTAGTTTGAGACTTTGTGACCCCAAAACCAACCAACTATTGCAGTTCTAAACCAGGTGCTGAACATGGACTAAACCAGGACTAGACACTGATGGAGTAACCAGAACCCAGCCGGGATAATCGGAAGTAGGGGATGACTGCATTACAATGTATTCATTTGAAAGTATTTCTGAAGGTTTAAAAAAATAAAAAAATAAAAGACATGGAGATGAGCTGATGTCTAGCCCTCTAGTGCAGAGGTCTTCAACAGGGGGGTCGCGACCCACTGCAGGGGGGTCGCAAAATCTTTTGATTTCACTTTAAAATAATATAATTTTATATTTTATAGTGTAAAATACAGTATTAACCTGTGTATTATTTCCTTGTATTGGATGTACCATAACAGAGTAGCAATGTTTATACATGACACTAAGCTCAATTTAATATAAAACACAATTCTATGCCGTATATATAGTAGGGGGTCCCTGGCCCAGTTCGCCATCTGTTTGGGGGTCCCTGGCCTGAAAAACGTTGAAGACCCCTGCTCTAGTGCATACATCCTGCACCTTCAATATTTGTTCACATTTATCAACAGTCCTTTGTCCCAGTCCTTACCTGTGAGTGGGGGTCCAAGCAGCACGGGACCACACTCTACGATGGTGACCAGCCCCACAGCTGAAGAAAACCTCTGCGCCCCCACCAGATCCATGAGGGTCTCAAACAGCACTGCGCTGAGCCAGCCGAACGCAAAGCCGAAGAAGATGGCGTAGATCACAAACCCTGTGTAATCTGTGGACAGCGGCGCCAATACATGACAGACGCCATTGTACAGGACTGCTCCGGCGAAGAAGAACTGCACCCGTGGGCGCACCCATTTAGTGTTGGCGACTATACCCATGGACGGGCGGGCGACCATGTCCACGAACGCCAAAATGGAAAGCAAAAAGGCAGCCTTTTCTTTGCTGATCTCTTTGCTTTTGGCGAAGTTTGAGAGGAAGACCAGAGGAGCGAAAAGTCCAAAAAACATGACCACATTTCCAGATAAGTACAAAAGGAATCCTCTGTGTTTGAACAACGTGAGATCGATGAAGGAGTTGATGGTTTGGAGAACGGTCTTCTTCTCTTTCTTGACCTCCACGTCGTCTTTGGGGGTAGGGGGTTGAATTGTAGGTCCAATGGGGCGCATAAGGGACCCAGCCACGCAACAGTTCAGCAAAAGCCCCCCCAGAATGAGGAAACTGCCCCTCCACCCAAAGGCGTCATACAGCCAGGTGTTCAGGGGAGCGAGGGTGGACAGGAACACGGGACTGCCCGCCATGGCGATGCCATTGGCAATAGGGCGACGTTTGTAGAAGTATTTACCGATCATGGTCAGTGCGGGGTTTAGGTTAAAGGCCAGGCCCAAACCTGAGGAGAGAGAGAGGGGGATTTAACAGAGTGCAATCCCATGACATTAAAGTATGCAGATCATACTATGTTGTAAAATGAGTTGGAGAACAACTTCGAATACTATGGTGGAATTTGTTGTTTAACTTGTGAACCATAAACCAAGTCAACAAATCTGTATTCTGACAATTCATGCTCTTAGGGATGACATTAAACTGTAATTACTGGCCCTATCCACATGAAACAAAAAGAATAAAAGAACAAAAACAAAAATCACAATGGACAGTCTATTAATAAAAATAATGCAGCATTTGTGTTTTGTGTAATTAGAAATCAACAAGAGAATTTTATTTTATTTTCAGAAGCAGCCCTCACTCAAAAGGAATATGAACAATTGGAAAGGGCATTATTGACAGTCGATATCTTTTTTCATAAATCTCATTACAATATTCAGACATTATGGCAAATCATCAGAAATGAGCTCCAATGTGCCTGTAAATGTCTTGGAAGTGAATGAACTGAAGTTCAAAACACAAAAGTGCAGAACTATCACCTTAACCCCTAATTCACCCTGCAAATGTCTGGTCTTATTTTTATCAGCTCCATTATAAACAATATATTCAAATTTTGAATCTCTAAAAACACTTTCTGCTGCACAGACACAGGCAGTGCCAAGGCAGTCAATAGAGTCAAGTGGCCACTCTTGATATTTTTGAAACCTGTAAAATAAACAGAATAAGTTGTATAACTTTGTACCTCCCACGACTCCGATGAAGAAATAGAGCTGTTCCACAGTGTTACAGAAGGAGGCAGCGATAAGCCCAGAGCCAGCCAGGCACCCCCCAAGCATAATGATGGGTCTGCTGCCAAAGCGGTTCACCATGATACTGCTGATCGGACCTGAGACCACAGAGAAAGTATATAATAATTCATAGCATTTATATAGCGCCGTTCATGTCACCCAAAGCACTTTACAGTTCATTGTTCATTCACTCCACACTTGGTGGTGGTAAGATACTTTCTGTAGCCACAGCTGCCCTGGGGCAGACTGACGGAAGCAAGGCTGCCAATGCAAGGCCCCTCCGACCACCTCCAACACTCACGCACACTCCACTTTCATACTAGGCAAAGTGTCTTGCCTAAGGACACAGCGACAGTTTTTGCAACTGGCGCCCCCCTGTGGCACCTGGAATTCCCAGCGGTCTCCCATCCAAGTACTAACCAGGCCCTGCCTTGCTTAGCTTCTGAGATCTGATGGGATCAGGCTTTGACAGGCAGGTATGGCCTGAAAACCAATTCATATAAATATATGAATTGGTTTCATTGATAGTCTGATATTTTTCAGTAAAGGAAGGCACATTCTGTTCCATTCCTTACACCTTCAGTAATCCACATCATAAAACATTAAGTTGCATTTAAACTAGAATATTTTAGAAAGCTCCATCACTTTCTGGTTGGGGGCATGCTACCAGCTCGTCTTCATTCTTTGCTTGCAATGTTCCACATGGAGATAAGAAAGATGAGATCACCAACACCTCTAATTCTGTCACCAATTCATATATGGGAATGAGGAGTTACAGTTACAACATGCTGCCAGAAGATAGAGCTGTGATGCCATGAATTTACAGAGGACAAAGAGTGATTGTGTAAGAGGTACAAAGAAAACTAAGTGGGGGAAAAAAAAACATTCTTTATGCTGGTTTATACATCAATAAGCCCTCCTGACCAGCTTATTAAGTCTCTTCCTGTCCCGCTCTTTGCTGCTCAGGGCCCAGCAGACGACAGCGTAGAGGAGAGCAGAGGCCACCACAGAGTCATAAAGTCTTGAGCAGAGGCCTGCACACTCCAAAGGACCTCAGTCTCCTCAGGAGGTGGAGGCAACTTTGGCCCTTCTTGTACAGGGCGTTGGTGTTGTGCGACCAGTCCAGTTTATTGTTGAGGTGAACACCCAGGTACTTGAAACTGTCCACAGTCTCTATGTCCTGCCCCTGGATGTTCACCAGTGAGTGAGGTAGTGGTCTCCTCCTGAAGCTGATCACCAGCTCCTTTGTCTTACTGGTGTTAAAGTGATAGTGCGTTTTTTTTTTTAATGTTGATCTGTATGGGTTTCCTTCTAAAAGTTACGTGTGTTGACACCGGCTTACCTCTGACAGTCTCAGCTGATCCCGGTTCGGCTCGCTTTCTGGAGCCCACGTAAGTAGGTCCAGTAACTTCCCTGGAACATGAAATAAAGGTTGTTTTTCTTCTCAAAACAAAACATTTGTTAGAAAGGTTTTTGCGTCCGAAACAGTTGTCGACAAAACATGCAGCAGCGTATTTCGCATTCGCGTATTGTCTCTCTCCACTCGTATCACTACGCCCATGTTAACTCTATCAGCCTGTTCACCTTCAGCGGATGTCTACGCCGAAGTTTACAAGTGAACAGGCTGATAGAGTTAACATGGGCGTAGTGATACGAGTGGAGAGAGACAATACGCAAATGCGAAATACGCTGCTGGATGTTTCGTGGACAACTGTTTGGGATGCAAATATATCACCTTTCGGACAAATGTTTTGTTTTGAGAAAAAAAAAAAGCTTTATTTCATGTTCCAGGGAAGTTACCGGACCTACTTGCGTGGGCTCCAGAAAGCGAGCCGAACCGGGATCAGCTGAGACTGTCAGAGGTAAGCCGGTGTCAACACACGTAACTTTTAGAAGGAAACCCATACAGATTAAAATAAAAACAAAACACACTATCCCTTTAAAGCACAGGTGGTTGCGCCCACACCAGTCCACAAAGTTCCTGATGACCGAGCGGTACTCCAGCTCATTCCCCTCAGACACACAGCCCACAATGGCCGAGTCGTCAGAGAACTTCTGGAGATGGCAGCTGTCCGTGTTGTAGATGAAGTCCGAGGTGTAGATGGTGAAGAGGAAGGGTGAAAGGACTGTTCCCTGGGGGGCCCCGGTGCTGCAAACTCTGACTCACAGCCGCACATACTGTGGACGGTCAGTGAGGTAGTCAGTGGTCCAGGCAACGAGATGTCCATCAACTCCCGCGTCCTCCAGCTTCCCCTGCAGCAGCGCTGGCCTGATGATGTTGAAGGCGCTGGAGAAGTCAAAGAACATGACTCTCACAGCCCTCCCGGTGGTCTCCAGGTGGGTAAGCACCTGCTGCAGCAAGTAGATGACGGCGTCCTCTACTCCTACGTTTGGCTTGTAGGCAAACTGCAGTCGGTCCAAGGTGGAGCTCACCACAGAGTGGAGGTGGCTGAGGATCACCCTCTCCATGGTCTTCATGAGGTGGGGGACCCTCTTCAGGCTGAGGCTGAGGTTGAAGATGTAGCAGAGAACCTCACAGAGCTGGTCCGCGCAGGTCCTCAGCAGCTGGGGGCAGATGCCATCAGGTTCTGCACACTTCCTCTGCTTCGGCCGCCTTAGCTCCCTCCTCATCTCGTCCGGTGTGATGGAGAGGGGGGAGTGAGGGGGGGACTGCGGTGGACTGCAGGGGGTGGTGGTGGGGGGCTGGTGTTGGGTTGGTTCCATGTTAAGTGGACTGGAGGCATGAGTGTCGGAGGGCGGGGCGGTGAGTGAAGTCGGTGTGAATCCCAATAATATGGATAATACAATGTCTCCTAGCAGGAAAGTCCAATCTTGAATTACTGATCGATAAGTTTGTCCAAGTATAAAAGAAGATTTTGACATTACTTGTCATTTTGAATACTAGGCGTGTGATGCAGACAGGGTGTTATGTGTTCTGTAATAACATGTTTGACTGAAAAGAACCCTACAGATCTGGCAACACACACAGATTTCACACGCCAGCTCCACATTCTTACAGATACTGACTGAAGTTTGAATTATGTTTGAACAGATTCCTTTTCAAGGCAAAGAGAATCCCGTGGCTGAGTGGCGAGCACTCTCACCTCACAGCAACAAGGGTTCTAGGTTCAATTCTCAGGCTTTTCTGTGTAGAGTTTGCATGTTCTGTGTCTGGGTGGATTTCGTCCAGTCAGGCACCCAGTTTCCCCCGTCAACCCAAAACATGCACAATAGGTCAAATCCTCCAACTTAACATGCATTTGTGTGTCCAGTGTTGTACTCAATATCAGAGTTATTTCCTTTGTTGTATATTGTGTGTTGTATGTTGTGTGTAAAAGCCCTTCTTCTAGGTGGAAGTGCTGTGAATGTGCTACAGTATGATGACTATAAGCACTATGATGCATCAGGCTGCTGTGCTACAGTTAGTCAGTGCTTTTGTATCCGTCCCTGTTCAAATAAACAAAATAAAAAATAAATAAGGTAGTCCTGACCAAGACTGATCTGATCCCGACAGGTTTAACCCAGAGACACTGAATGATGGGTCAAATGCAGAGGGCACATTTCCGTGATAAGAAAAAATAATGTACCTAAAGATGATATTTTATAATGATGGGTCCTCCGTCTCTGGTTGGTCCCAGGTTCATGTGGAGGTCGTTTTGAAGCATAAGTGCACACTCAGCAGACTCTGCTCCTTCACTTCCTTTGGGTGAGTCATGTGGCAGGCTCAGTGCCCTCTGTTATGAAACTGGATCCTGTAGTACAGGATAGAGCTATGGCACTGGAAGCTCTGAGCTTCCAGTTGCTACACGCAACTACCCAACAGCAGGTATTTGACCCACCCTCTTATTGTTTCCATGACTTGTTTCATTGACTCCGCAGTGTGACTCTTTTCACACGTTTACTTTACTATGAAATCTACTGAGTCATTGCTCACTACAGAAAGATGACGTCAAGTGATTTTCCCCAAACTGAAACCACCCATTTGTTCAGAATGGAAATGTGGACTTGCATCATAACTAGTTATTTCAAGGATGAATAATAATGGAATACATCCAATTTCAATTTACCTGACTTTGTGTGTGTATAAATAACAAACTTTACTGCATTCAGATATTTGCAACAGTAACTTAATAGTATTACCATTTTAATGTCTTATTCTTCTAATTTATTCTTAATTATAACCAGCGGCATTAAAAGAATGGGTCAAATGTCCCCTATGGGGACATTAAAGTGTACTGGGACATACCCTTTTTATATTTTAATTTGGTGTTTTGGTTCTTAAGATTGTCAAAGTCAGAAAGCAGAATCATTTGGGCTGCCAGTTTGAATACTGAACCTAAAATGCCTCTCTGATCTGGATGGTCATTACCTAAACCCCAGCAGTGTCCTCCATCTTCAGGTTCAGACACTGGCAGCACAGGTTCAGTTGTGCTTACAGGCTCTCGATACAGTTTCATATGAGTGAAGTGGGTGATGTAATTTAATCTCAAGCCTTTTCTCATGTAAAAGTGCAGAGCCCAGAGCCACTGACATGAAGTTTTAAAAGGGATAGTTCAGGGTTTTTTTTAGATGTGAATCTGTATGGCGTCCCCTTCATCAGTGTCGTGCATTAACACTGACTTACCCCTGACAGTGTCCTCTGAGCCGAGTTCTGCCCCGGTTCTGGAGCTGACGAAAGTAGGTCCAGCAAGTTAGCGGGGACAGTTAATAAAGCTTGTTTTTCTTCTCAAAACAATATTTGCCCAAAAAGTGACATATTTGCGTCATTATTAGCCTGTTCACTTGTAAACATCGCCACTTACAACAGGCTAATAATAATAATAGGCGTGCAGTGATATGACTTGAGAGAAAATAGCACCAAGCGATTTAGACTACTGACTTTTTTCGTGTGCAACTGTTTTGTGTTGCAAATATATCACTTTTTGGACAAATATTGTTTCGAGAAGAAAAACAAGCTTTATTAACTGTCCCCGCTAACTTGCTGGAACTACTTTCGTCAGTGCCAGACCCGGGGCAGAACTCGGCTCAGAGGACACCGTCAGGGGTAAGTCAGTGTTAATGCACGACACTGCTGAAGGGGATGACATACAGATTCACATCTAAAAACCCGAACTATCCCTTTAAAACAGATGCCTTTCCCATCACAGCCAGCCACATTACAGTGACTCGAGTGCGTTATGTAACCAGTGTTGTCAAGATATCGAAATTTCTAACAATTTCAATGTTTATGAAATGACTCAATAATCAATACTGATTTCAACACCTGATCTCTAGTTTTAACCAGTTACTGTGAGGATAGTGGGCACATGCTCAACCTAATGCACCACAACAACCCCAACCCTTACTCCATTAAACAGTGCATTTTCCTCACTTTCAGTATACAAGACAGACTTTGAACCAGTTACTATGCGATTAGCGGGCAGATTCTCAACTCACTGCACCACAATAACCCTAACCCTTACTCCATTTGAAACACTGAACAGTCCTCACCTCCAGCGTACATAACCGCGAGCATGATGGAGGAGATCCATGACACCTGGCTGGGTGTGGCGTCAAAAATGGCTTCTATCTCCTTGAAGAAGACCGTGATGGATTTGGGGAAAGCATAGGAGAAACCAATGGAGATGAAGGCTCCCACTACCACAGCCCAACCCCACCCACCCTCAGGGGGGGTATATCCGACCGGCCCTCCCACTGCAGGAGGCATGCTCTCTGGGATGGAGGAGAGACGAGAAGGGGGAGGTCTGGAGCAGTAGAGGGAGATGAAGAGGAGGAAAAGGTTTCACAGCAGCACCTGGAGAAAAACAAACAAAAAAAACACAGGAAATAGTCAAATTTTATGAAATACAGAAGTTTAAAATGGGTTGTTGTTCCTCTCTAAGATGGGGTACAGATAATTTGTATGAGCAACTCTTGAGGTCAAAATACATACACACTGTACTGTGAGTGTTTTATTGTCCAATAATCAGGATGTGCACCGTTAGCATGCTTGTTGTTTTACTGTGACTGCAGTGTTTCCCACAAGTTTAGAGACAAGAGTGGCACAAGCAGTCCATATTTGCATCATTTTATTTCAATGCAATCTATGGAGAATACATGCGACTTTTGGCTCTAATGATAAAAAAACAGGTAAAATATAGTTACTTGTACATGTATAGGACAGTACTACAGGCAGAAAGTAGAATTACTTTTGTTCAGATTATTTTTAGTTTACTATTTTTATTTTTTGAAGACAGTATCAGTCAGGTAGCTCTCCTTGAACAGAACGCTCAGTCGTGTGCCCTTTACACAGCAGCTCTCCTTTAAGCCCTTTGCCCTGTGCACACGGCCCTATAGGCGCTGCTGTTCCTGGTACAGAAGGGTACAGCCTCACACAGAAGTATATGACTGTATTTATAACCTGCACATGGAACACACATGTGGAGCTGCGAGGGAGGACGCTATGCTCTGGTTAAGAATAGGCAGGGTCTGATTTGGCTTCAACGATTGGAGAAAAAAAATCTAATGCCGATGACACTGGGTTGGATTATATTAGATCTTAAAAAGGGCAAAGTCCCAAAATGTTGCCTGTTTTAAAAGAAAGTTGAAGCCAATGAATACTTAGAGAATACCAAGTGTGCCGACTTCTGCGTTAGAAAACTGGTGTCAGATGGGAGCTGACGTCGCTGTGGGCCCCTCCTACGGAGAGCTGCACATCATGGCAGAGAGCTGCAATTTTTTTCTTAATTTGTACCAAAATAAATACACAACACTGTTGAATCCTACTAGGGCTGGGTATCGATCCTGATTTCCTGGATCGATTCAATTTCGATTCACAAGGCCACGATACGATTCGATCCACCATCTGATTCGATATCGATCTACTTACATACTATCCTTGTAACGTTTGAATACAAAGTAATGCCACACATCAGCCTTCAAACCAGGAGGTGATTTTAGCTGTGCAGCTCCAGCCATCTCGCAAGGCGTGCTAAGTTTCAGTTTCGTTCACCGGCACCCGCCTTTTATAGCTCTCCTTCCGTGGTCGAGAAAATAGTGCCTATAACCATTTGGAAAAGATCGATCCGCAAATTTTTGAATCGATATCGTATTTTTTGATCGTGAATCGATATCGTATCATGGATCGATCTTTTGAACCCAGCCCTAAATCCTACCTATACTGTGATCCTAAAAACAATTAGAGAACCAAATAAGTACAGAGCAGTGGGTGTGTACCAATCAGGTGACTGAGAAAACAAGGGTTGATCTGTAATATTCAGTCTTGATAATAAGTGATTAAAAGAAGACTCAATCATGCATGAATCACTCCAAATACAACTTCAGAGGGCCAGTGAGAAGAACTAGAACATGATTAAAAGCTCTGAAAAGCCCAGTTTGCAGAATAGGTTTTGCTTTGAGATTTCCATCTATGTTCACTTGTAAACTTCCGCTTGCGGCGGACCGCATCTGCCGTGGACTTCTGCTAAAGGTGAACAGGCTAATACGCTAACGTTAGCGCAGTGATATGAGTCGGCAGACACAATACGCGATTGCCAAGTTCGCTGCTGGATGTTTCGTTGACAACTGTTTGGGACGCAAATATATCACCTTTCGGACAAATGTTTTGTTTTGAGAAGAAAAACAAGCTTTATTTAATGTTCCAGAGAAGCTACCGGACCTCTCTACCTGGGCTCCAGAAAGCGAGCGGAACCGGGATCAGCTGAGAGTGTCAGAGGTAAGCCGGTGTCAACACACGTAACTTTTAGAAGGAAACCCATACAGATTAAAATAAAAATAAAAAAACGCACTATCCCTTTAAGGTTCAATATTTGAGGAATGTAGGCATGGCTATGTAGGAAACTCACAGATAGTGGAGCCGGTATCTCCCCCACCCCTAGTTAAAAAGTTTGACTTGATTTTTACCCCTTTAAAAATGTGAGAGTGATTCCTTCTGCATTCTGACCATCCTAATTATACACCACAATGAGTTTATAAGCACTTTTCACAACTTTCAGACCAGAGCAGAGTTTCACAGTGATGGTAATGCTAACAATTAGCATGCCAAGAACACACTTCCTGATTATCGGACAATAAAATTCTTAGTAATTCGATGCAGGCAGTACACAGCGGACTTTTGACCTCAAGACCTTCTTATACAATCCATCTGTAGTGGGGCAAGATGAAATCTGCTTAACTATGGGAAAAAAAACAGGAACATGCCCTTTAATAATCAAATTAACCATTCAGTGTGTGGAGGGATACGTTCATGAGCAGAGTCCAGGTCGTTCTGTGGACTCTGGACTCTAAGCCTGTTTACTACAGCTCTCGCTCCTTTTATGGACAGATACAGAAGTCTGCATCAGCTCTGCACAGGGGGACTGATGGACTTCTAAAGTAATACATGGGTTTAACGCTGTGGAAACAGAGCGACGAGACATGACACTTTAAAACAAAATGGATCTGTTAAATGGAGAAGTGTCTTTTGAATGACTCCTTCCACATATGAAGTATTTTCTGTTGAAGCTTAGGGACAAGGGTAAACAGGATTACATGTTTAAAGGGCCTGATTTCCCCCCAAGTATTTGAGCAAAGTCTGTCTTGCCCCATTATAAGCAGCTTGAGGTTAAAATACATTGGCTGTGTACTGCATGCATCTAAATTAAGTGATTTATTGTCAAATACTCAGGAAGTGCATGTTAGCATCCTAGTTGCAAGTCTTTACTCTTCTCTGGTCACTAAAAGTGTTTATAAACTCATTGTGGCAAATAATTAGGATGTTCGGATTAAAGTAATTTCATTTTTCAATTTTTTAAGTCAGTTGACCTTAAAGATCCCATGACATGGTACTTCTTGATGCTTTTATATGGCACCTTAATGGTTCCCTAATACTGTAAATGAATCATTCTTCAAAATCAAGACTCAGTGCATGAGAGCGCCTCATGAACACAGACTCAAAAATATCTCTCTGAAACACTTTATTCTGGGTGTTGTTGCTTGAATGCAAATGAGGAGGACAGAGACAGGCCAGTGCAGCAAGTGGGGGGGGCAAACTCTCCGCTCTTTCCTCTTTAGCGGTGCGATGTGCGCTGGCTCCACTTCTGCGTTTATGCGCGGAGGAAGATATGAGACAATTTCCAATTTTGAACGTTAATGTGAGCTCCCCTACCCTGTTTAGGGGTAGGGGATTTAGTTTAGACATTGGCTAAAAGTTGCGAAATGTCTAAACTGAGCATTTGCGGTCCTTTTCTGCGTTAGAAAAAAAACACAGCTCAAACGGGCGATTCTGAACAAGACACCTTAACGTCAGATCGAAAAATGCAGCTCCACCCCCGTCTGTGTCTACTCAGCGTCTCTGTAAATCACGCCCAGAGAGTTTGGACCGCGAATGCGCTAGGCAATGCGAAATGCGTTTTTTTTATTTGCCTGGAGGCACATCCGAGTGTTTCTAGGCTCGGAAGTCCTTTATCTGAGACTCTGGACCTTTGAACAGCAGTGGTTTAATTTTATTTTCTGTGGAAATGTGTTTATTTTTCAATGGAACGCTTCTCATCTCTTCTCCGCGCAAAAACGCGGAAATGGATCAGAGAGCGCACAGCTGAGAGCGGAGAGTTTGGCCACGCCCCCACCCTCTACTATAGGCCATCTCTCTCCTCATTTGCATTCAAGCATAATGGACTGTTCAGAGAGAGAAAAATTACTCTCTCGTCTTATCTCTGTTTCTCATGCACTGAGTGTTGATTTTGAAGAAGGATTCATTTACAGTATTAGGGCACCATTAAGGAGCCATATAAAAGAATCAAGAAGTACCATGTCATGGGACCTTTAAAGCTCACAAGAGTCAATTTTGTATAAACAATGAAAATAATGTGTATTGCATTGTGTTGTGTTGCATGGTTACTGCCTGACACTGCTGCACATTAATTTGGTCTTGTGACAATTAGTTTATTGTCCCACCTTATTAAATCCAAAAACTCATGATTCAACTTTTCCACAGCCCCAGCCCTGGTTCAGCAGCTCTCTCCTCTGGTGTGTGTGTGTGTCTGTGTGTTTTGGCCCGGAGATACAGACCATTTGAGGAGAGCCCCACGATCAGCTGACGTCACAGCAACAGTACAGATAGTCATGTGTAGAACAGACCCACACTGGATTTTCAACTCTGATCACTGGAGAACTGCCAAACCCAAAAATGCATTTGATTTGCCCTCGTTTTCTCATGTTGTTCTCTTTCTACTGTACCAAGATAAAACTCTAATGCACCATGTTTGTCTTGGTTAGTTCAGAGTAAGGCTGAAATACAAAAAAGGAGAGGAAAGATCAGGGAATGTAAATATTTAAAACTACAAAACTCCACTTAAGTTTTTTTTTTTTTAGATCAGGGACACAATGAGATAAAACAGATGTTACAGGAATCCATATTGGGTTAGGGTTGTCAAAAAAAAAAAAGTTACTAAATTGATGCCAAAACCGGTATCACAACTAGATACTCATTTGAACAAGTACAGATACTAAAAAAGTCCCATTGACAGGACAGAAATGAACCTTTCCTGAATACCTCTAGAATGATCTTGAGCTGTATCAGAACAAGTAGGCCTATAAGAGCACATAAACTAGTATACGCCAGGACCACTGAGGGATTACACAGGCCACATGGGAACAGAAAAGAAAGTACTACCATTTAATGCTGAAATTCTACTGTCATTTAAAGGGACAGTGTTTAAGATTTTTACCCGTTAATTATTGAAATTGAAGATACCCATTCAAAAATACATTGTTTTCCAAGCCTTTTCACTTCCATCATGAAATCAAAGTATTCTTTTGGACTTAGATATAGTCACATAAAAGGGGGATCTTCCCCATATAGAAGCAGCCATTTTGAATACGAGAGCCGCAGAAGGACATTTGGGCTCCGCCTTCGCCTTCGGCAAGGCTCGTGGTTTTGGGTAAACAACACAAGCATGCTGCCGGATCAGACGCGTAATGGATCTAACACGTGTTTTGGACTAAATTGTTTTACTGGATTTTATTCGCTGGATCCTTACGGACAAATTGAGAGCAAGTTTATGGTGAAATACAGAGTTTGACCTGTGCAAAGCATTCTAAGGTAAGCTAACCTCGTTTTGTGCTTTTCCGTATAAAAGCCCCATGTGCTCGGGGAGTGATTGTTGTGCAGGGAAATGAATTGCATAGTCAAAAAGAGGAGACTGTAAGGTTTCATTTGATGTGTAGAGTGTCATGGTACATGATCGGGAATGTGTGTTTTCATGAGAAAAAAATAAAAAAATAAAATAAAAACTGGGACCGCGCCCGGGTGACCCTCGAGGTCTGCCGTAGCTAAAACAGAAAGTGCAATAGCACCATCCACCTATGCGCCACGAATCCTACACACTGGGGCTTTAACAACTGTAGTTTCCTGCATGTTTGAATAATACATCAGTTTCAGTATTGGCAGATATCGGTCCATTTTTCCAATATCATATTGGCCAATATCACCATTTGATATTCAAAACTGATTTTTCTGACACTGTCCCAGTTTGTCTCTATGCATCAGATGAGTCTTTCTGAACTATGGAAACACAAGAGGCTAAAATATGGCTGTATGTCACAATCAGAATGTTATATCCCACAGACATACAGTTTGTCATTACAAGTCATAAGGCACATTGTGCTTTTAAGTTGAATTAAGATTAAAAGCTAAATATAGTTATAGGCCACACCAAATGGATCTGTATCTAGACCTGGCACAGGAACAAATATTGAAGCATGATATCATGCTGCAGAGAAATACTGCGATAAAAGATAATACTATAACTATATAACTACATTATTCCACTAACACAAAGCAGGATTATCCCAATAAACTCATTCTTAAATAGACAGGATCATTAAAAGACCTGAGCTGCAACTAAATAAACAGCAGAATGGCCCAATAAGCTATAAAAGTTTTTTTTGTTTTTTTTTCTACCCTTTACAAGATGTTCTCCCAAGTGCAAAGAAAGCCCCAAAATATAGTTCCATCTGTCATATGTTGAATGATGAATTCATATACTTATACAGTCACTGATGTTGCAGCCAAAACATTTGTCTTTAAAACGAACCTAACAAGTTAAAGTCCATATAGTATTTATCATGACAGGCCTATCGATATCTGCTCCTTACAGGCCCTTCTCTCGTTATAACGTTGGTAAAAGCTCATTAAAGTTGATTATATAACAATATGTGGGCAGCCTTATCCAGAGTTATTAAACCAACAAAAGAGGAACAACTATAAGCGCACAATGACATTACACAGAAGAGGGTAGGACTTCTCAAATGTTGCTGACGCACTTTACAGTTACTAGTAAGTACAAATGTACATGTGTGATTAGGATACACAATATTATGTGCAATTTTGTGACAGGATGCGATACAGGAAGACACAGGCCTTTTTCCATTTCACACTCAAAGAAAAGATGTTTTTCAGAGTAAAGAGCTCAGGCTATGCCCTCAAATGGAACAGAGCGTTTCAAACAGCATTGAAATTTGAGAGATGACTGAAATCTGAGCTGCTAAATTAATTCAAGAATGCATTTCAGGACATGTTTGTAGAGGTCTAAACTACAGGGTTAGCAGCCTTTACATAGAACAAACAAAAACAAAAGACATGGGACATGGGGAGGGCATCTGACACCCAGGGACATTTGGATCCAAATAAAATGTAGCCTTTTACTTATGGACAGTGCACATATTTCTGTCGACTGTGGTAACGGCGCATGTAGGTTTTACTGGTCCAGTCAAATGAAGGTCACAGAGGCTAGCAGTTATAGGGGCAAATTTAGACAAGCTCTATATTAGGTTGTTGATTTAGTGACACCCTGCTCTCTGTACATGAAGTGCACTTGTCCATTTTCAATTAAATGGAACAAAATCAAATAGAAAATGGAAATCGATCAACATCGGAAAACATCTTTTTTCCCTCCATATGGCGCAGGCCTAGGCTGAAACGCAGAGGAAAAACCATCAGGTTATATAATTAATAATTTTTTTATCTAAATGTCAATGATCAGAGTGGGTGTTTTTAATGAGGTCTACAGCCAATCTTCTGCCAGGAAAAGACTGACGCAGGCGATGGACTGACAGGGTCTTCTGTTCGCCTTAGTAACCCAATAGTCAAAACTTTGTAATTTCACAACATAATGGTTTATGTTGCAAGTAGTTTGAGGATCACCATCTGTCACGTATGAAATGAGCTGCTGAGTTGAGGTGGACACTGCAATCCACTCTGACCTTTACAGGTGTTGACAAGGTGCATTCAGCTGTAGCATCTTTGATACGAACTATAACTATAGTATTATGATACCGTGGGAGAGGGGGAGGGACAGAGGGAGAGAGAGATCAAGAAAATGAGATATGGAGGGAGAGAGGAAGTGAGGGGAGAAAGAAAGAGAAAGGGATATTGTTGGGATAGAGGGGGAGAGATAGAGTGCTGAAATAAAAGATGAGCGAGAGAGAAAGAGAAAGAAGGCATGAAAGAGGGAAATAGTGGGAGAGGGAGTAGTCGTTTCTTGGACTCAAAGTAGCAGGAAGCAGAAACCCGAGAAGGTGTTGGACTGACCTCAGATTCTCAGACACTGAAGGTTACATGAACTCACATATACAACAGTGAAGTATGATTTTGTGATCAAAAGGAGCAAAAAATAAGCTTAAAAAAACAGATGTCAAAAGCTGTATCAAGTCTATTTTTAGTATTAAAACTAATTAAAACTATTAGTACTAAAACGGCTTGAAATACTGATAGAGGGCAGGTGAAAACTCAAACTTTCCCTTTCCCACCCACTGCTCTGTACTTGAAAGAGCAGAACATAACGTGTTGCTAAACAGCCACCTACTGTACACTCTGAAAATATTGGGCCCCAAGAAATAAACATTAAATATATCCACCCAGGGCCCCAAAGACAGTATTTATGGAGAAGGGCCCTGAAGTGAAAACATAGGCTTTTCAAAAAGGTAGTTGCCAAGTTTATTGTCTTAAACATATTTTCTTTAGGACCCTGTAGGACCCAGGCCCCTCCTAAAGCTGCAGGAGACTGAGGGGCCCTGTGCTGGTCTGATCAGGGCCCCAGAGGAATCCAGGATGGGCCACGGTCCATAGTCATTAACTGAAAGATGAGAATCACTGCACTGGCTCCAAAACAGGAGTTGTAATCCAGGTCTTAATCATGTAAAAGAAACTAACAATAAACACAATGCATTATGGGGTACTTGAAACATGACTGTATTATTCATAATAATGCATTTGTCTTAGTCCCTTTTGTATTATACTATACTATACTATACATTATTCATTCAACCCATAAGATGCTATTGTAGCCACAGTCGTCCTGGGGCAGACTGATGAAAGTGAGGAAGTGCCTATCTGCATCAGCGGCCCTCCGATCACCACCAACACTCACACCACATTTATACTGGACAACGTGGGTGAAGTGTCCCAAGACAAAACTTATGAAACATGAAAGGGCCCTGATCCAGAACCCCAAACACACTGTCGACTTCAGCACTATTAACCACCCTGTGTGACACCTCATCCATCCTCATCTTAACTAAAAATTTCCAAGAATTTATTTGAAACATTGTGACATGAGTACTTTGACTTTTTAAAATAAGAAATCTATCAATAAACCATCTAATTTGCTACCAGTAGGGTTGGAAAATTTGCAAACACACCATCATTTTGCTTGAACTGAGAGAGAAAAGCATTGAAATCAGGAACAATATCTTTTGGGTGCATTCACGCTTCATAATTTGACCTATTTTTGTCCTGGTATGGAGTTTGTTTGGTCCTATTCTAGTCCTCATTTAGTCTATGTTTAGTCTAGGTTATTCTACACAGTCTGCTCCTGCTGAATGTGCAAGTGTGAATGCAGCCTTAATTAAACTGAGCCCTTAAATTGAGTCCTTTCAGCTCCTGCAGAGTTTTTGCAGTGTTTCAGCAAGAAGGTAATTCCAGCAGGTTACAACACTGCTCTGCCCCCAGTGATTTACTGTGGAATTATGGGTGTTAAAGGAGACCATTTCTGTCTGTGAAAGACAAGCACATTTAAACCATTCCCAGGAACTTTAACATGTAATACTGAGGATGTAGTAATAACTGGTACACTTGTGGAAGAATTACTCCAAGTGATGTCCTACTGATTTATGAGCTGTACATTACCTATGTTGTGTCTGCATAAAAAAAATACCTTCCATTGTATCCATTTTATGTTATTTGCAATTTAGAAGACCCTGTACCTCATTTTTATTGCCTTAAAACATGATAAGTTTGCAGTAAGTTTTTCCTCTCACCTTCTGCATTCTGAGCATCCAAATTATTCACCACAAGTTTATAAGCACTTTTCATAACTTTCACAGACCAGAGTTTGCCGTCACATTAAGTTAGCAACTACTAGCATGCCAAGTACACTTCCTGACAATAAAAGGTGTTCTGCCCACAGTAAAAGGTTACAAAGATTAATCTTTCATTCCAAATAACAATGCACAAAGTATTGGAGAGTACACAAACACCTCAACTCATCCTTATATTCTCTACTTTCTCCTGGCCTCATATACAGCCCCAGTGAGACTGATTAAGGGCATTTTCCACATTCAGACCAAAAGAGCTTTGCACAGCTTTAACATATTAGACACACTCGTAATGGCAAACTGAAAGCACGTGGGGCTGGATTCCAGCGTTTGTACGGACACACAAACATGGACAAAACACCACTCAGAAAACTCGAATGACTTCCATTTGACTTATATTTATTGTTGATGCCTGTGTACACTTTATGTCATGAGTGTAGCTGTGTGTGTTTTTTTAGTTAAATTGCAAATTTTTAGTTGAATTGCACATTTGGAGTCCGGGGAAACGCAATTTCAGTCCTCTGTGTAATGTCTTACATAGTGAATTGACAATAAAGTACACTTTGAACTTCGACAGACCCCCCAGGATTTCGCCGGCATTTTTTGTGATTGTTGCGGGCCAAAATGCCTGAATTTGCGGGAGCTTTTCCAAAAAGTTGCGATGAAAGTTGCGGCGCTTTTAAGGTTTTTGTTGCGATTTTGTTGCGGGAGGAAGTGAAAGTTGTGATAAATAGTTGCGATTTTCACTTTTTGTAATTAAAATTGAGTAATATTTTGAATACTGAGTTATTACTGACAAAGAATAATACAAAGACACAGATCACAGATATGGTCCTAAAACAACCTTACCAATATCGAAAATAAACTGCTACTAGGAGGGGAACTGTTTCGCCCGGTCTTTTGCTGTTATTTTAGTGGGCAAATGGCGCCGCAGACACGTTTCTTTGCCATTAGAAGCCGTGTCTCAGTTCCCAGAGCGCGCGGCTCGGAGCGTGGCCCGAAGGGCATGTGCGTCACACATTTCGACAGTACACCGGCGCGACGACTGCTGACCCACTTCTTTTTTGTCCCATGCGCAGACCGCAGTCGTTAAGACCGCAGTCGTTAAGACCGCAGTCGTTAAGACCGCAGTCGTTAAGCGGTCCGTGGACTGCAGTCGGGGCTGAGCAAGTGTGCACCTCCTTGACTGCAGTCTGAGCCCCCTTCAGGCCGCGCTCCGAGCTGTGCGCTCTGGGAACTGAGGACACGGCCGCAGTTTTGTTTCGTCACACGGAAGTAAAGCAGAATGTTGCGGCTTCCAAACTCAAACCTTTTAGCCGCCGAGAATATGAGGTTGGGTCCTATGGCTCGCAGATTTGTGACGCGCAAAGAGGAGGCTATGGTGACAGATACGTTGAGATCCAGATATGCGTTTTGTGCATTTATTACAAAAAGAGCGCACACAGTTATGACAGCGCAGCAGGATGAAATGGAACTCATGAAAACCAGCAGGATGAACAGATTAACATGAAAGATGAATGGTTTGCGGTCAACAAAAAATACGGCTACACCCCAACCCTGACTCTCTCCTCTGTGTGACAGGTGAGCGCGCGCTTTTACACGCACACACTTCCGTACGTACACACACCCACACTCATGTGACCCACCGCCTCTGCCGCGCGCGCACACACACACACACACAAACGCACCGTGCACCTCATCTCAGTTATGTCTCCTACACAGAAGGAAGTTGGTCGGCGTTCAATACGTCGCCGATGATTGGTCAAAATTAGTAAAAATTGCGGAAAAGTTGCGGTGATTGGTCAAAATTGCAACACCGCCCTGAAATCACGGGGATTGGCTGAAGTTGCGTTGAAGTTGCAAATCGCAACATCGCGAATTCCTGGAGGGTCTGCTTTGAGCTCATTCATGTAGCTGAACAGAGTGGTTACAGTAGTTTTACCTGGCTCTGTCTCATATTATAATGTGGTATGTGACTTCTCACACTTCACTAGCCAACCCATGCATGCTGCTTCCTGTAGGCAGTTGAGCGTTACCCTGTGGCCTCAGCACACACTATTATAAGAGGAAATATGTCAGGCACTGACGGGCAAACGTGTCCATGATGGGAGACAGTTTAATGGGTGAAAGGGTGGCATAGCTTATTTAAAACATGCGAATGTGAGATAAGTGATAGGGCAACACAAGATATCGTAATCAAAATGAAACCACTATTTGAGTTGGCTCAATTTTCTAATCACAAAAGACGGAATAATTTTATCACAAACGCTCTACCAACTGAGCTGGTTGTCATTTCTGATGGATGGTCTGGTCCACAGTATGGCATTAAACTTTGTAGTACAGTAATCTCAACCCGAGCCACAAACCGAACACGCACAAACGAACGCAAGAGCCACACGGAGTGATTTAATCCTGGTTCAGACCTGGTGTAGTCCCGGTTTAGTCCAGGTCTAGACCTGGTCCAGTCCTGGTTTAGTCCAGGGCCAGTCCAGGTTTAGACCTGGTTTAGACCTGGTCTAGACCTGGTCTAGACCTGGTCTAGACCTGGTCTAGACCTGGTTTAGACCTGGTCTAGACCTGGTTTAGTTCTGGTTTTGTTCTGGTTTAGTCCAGGGCCAGTCCAGGTTTAGACCTGGTTTAGTTCTGGTCTAGTCCACGTTTAGCCCTGGTCTAGTCTCTTAGCCAATCAGGACGCAGAACACATTGTTACACTATTAAAAAAAAAAAAAGTTACACTATAAAAAAATGGGAAAAAAAAAAATCAAAAAAAAAAAATCTGCAAAACAGCGAGGCCACGAACAGTGAACCGCGATAGAGCGAGGGTTCACTGTATTTGTCTCATAACAGTGCAGGGTATTAAATAAAATAATTAATTTCCTGAAATGCATTGGATTTTTGCATTAGTGATTTTGGTCACGTGATGATGACAGCATCGCGACGTCATCGTTTTCCCAAAAATCGCGTTTTGCCCGCCCACACGACAACGTGACCCCCGGTGTTCTCAGATTTCTCCACTCTGGAACCCATTTTCAAAAAACACCGGCACCGCGTGGACGAAAGGCCAAAACAAATACAAATTTCCCCGTTTCCCCAAAAAAACGCTGTCGTGTGGACAGGGCCTGACATGTGACCTGCCCACTGCCCCATTTCAACCCCCCCTCAAAATACACAGTGCAGTTGAAGTTTTGTGGTAACTTTTCTCAAATAGGGTCTGCCACTTGTCTACTTCAAATGTTCCACAGTATGACATTAAACGTATTCACCCCAGAGAGACAAACAGGTAGCAACACAGGGTCAAATTACTGGTCAGATCTTTAAAGAGGAGCCTCCAATAAGTGCAAGAATACAGGTTATTTAATGTATTTTTAGGTATACAAAATACCTGTAATTGAAGTACCATTTTAATACCATACTGTGGAACATCCCAAGTTACACAGTGTACCTTTAAGTTTCATTGAGAATGTTTCATTGAGAAAGTCTTGAATGGTTGTGCGTCCTCATTGACCTGACCATGTGAAGTGAATCTTAAATTGGATGGGTCAGTTCGGAGCGGCAGGACTGAACATAATGTGCAGAACAGAGGGGGGTATGGTTTGATTTTAAAGTTAAAGATCCCATGACATGGTACTTCTTGATGCTTTTATATGGCTCCTTAATGGTTCCCTAATACTGTAAATGAATCCTTCTTCAAAATCAACACTCAGTGCATGAGAAACAGAGATAAGATGAGAAAGTAATTTTTCTCACTCTGAACACTCTATAATGGGCGTTGTTGCTTGAATGCAAATGAGGAGAAAAGAGCTGGCCAATAGTAGAGGGTGGGGGCGTGGCCAAACGCTCCGCTCTCCGCTGTCAGCCCGCAGCTGATCCATTTCCTTGTTTTTGCACGGGGGGAGAGATTTGAAGCGTTCCATTGAAAAATAAACACATTTCCACAGAAAATAAAATTAAACCACTGCTGTTCAAAGGTCCCGAGGCTCAGATAAAGGACTTCCGAGCCTAGAAACACTCGGACGTGCCTCCAGGCAAATAAAAAACGCATTTCGCATTGCCAAGCGCATTCGCAGTCCAAACTCTCTGGGCGTGATTTACAGAGACGCTGAGTACAGACAGACGGGGTGGAACTGCATTTGCATTTCTTTTTTCGATCTGACGTCAATAAGGTGACTTGTTCAAACTCGCCCGTTTGAGCTCTGATTTTTTGTAACGCAGAAAAGGATCGCAAATGCTCAGTTTAGACATTTTGCAACTTTTAACCATGGGGGGGGGGGGGGTAAACAGGGTTGGGGAGCACACATTAACGTTCAAAAACCTCAGAAAGTGAAAATTTCATGCCATGGGACCTTTAAATACAGGTGTGAATGATGTGATGCAAACCTCCCTTCAGGAGGGCGCATTTGATAGGTTTACATGACAATAGTTATACATGAGCTGGAGACAGGTCAGAATTCTGAAGTGGAATTTGCTGTTTAACTGTGAGATTGCAGATTTGTTGACCTGGTTTACGGCTAATTTCTCTAACTGTTTCATGTGGGTCTATCCACATGAAACAAAAACTGGCACAAAGTTCAACGTCTACATAAACAAAAGAGAAATTATGTTTACACAACAGCTTCAGAAAGAATTATGTTTACACAACAGCTTCAGAAAGACGTGTCATCATTCAACCTTGAAGATAAGATTATTAGCTGAAAGAACTTTAAACTATCAAGCTATGAAAACTAGTCCATGTTGGTCTAGAACTCGAGTTAAATCCTAGTTTAGTTCCATTATGATTAAGAAGTTTAACTTGTTCTGGTTAGTTAAGAGTTTCTGTAATTTAAACCTGTCATGATTCAAACCTGTTTCAGACCTGGTTTGATTCTAATTTAATCACCTGATTCATATTTACATAGACGAATGAATACACTGCTCCTCTGTCCGGAATGAATCACCCAACATCCGGTGGCACGTTTGAGTTTGGCACGTAGTAAACGTAACCTGGATGAGTTTGGTTTGGTATGGTCCTCATTCATTTCAATGTCCTTCAGGTCACGTTGCCTTTTGAGCGGAGGAAAGGACAGGAGCGGAGTATGACCTTCCAACGACGATCTATGATTAGACAGCCATTTCTTCCATTGCGCCAAGTGTATTAATAGTATTAGACAATACTGCAACACTTTCCAAAATGGCAAAGAGTTTAAGGTACTACGTGTGCGCAAAGTCAACTAAATACTTACAATATTTGAAACTGTATTACATTCAGAGAAATCAAATAGGTCCAGGACAGCAGAAGGCTAACAGGTCATGACCATTTCTGCGTACAGTGAATTGCGTATTACAATTTCAGTAGTCGATGTCAACGCAGTCACCTTCACCGTTTCACGTGTGCGAAATACGAGGAGCGTAGCGCGTTACGTCGTTCGAAAGCCGCGTACGTAAGCGGCGTACGTAAGCGGCGTGAACCAAAAACGGGGTGAAGGGGGGTACAGTACTGAATTGACAAAAACACAAAACAAGTCCTGGTTTAGTGCCGAGCTAGACCAGGTTTAGTTCCAATTTGGCTCTGGTTAAGACTCCATTCAGGCCGCGGTTTGGCCATGCGCTCTTCCTTGTCCAGTTTATTGGTGATATTGGCAAATTTGGCGAGAAAAACAGCGAGTTAAAGAGTCCCGGTTTAGATCTGTTAGACCCCAGTCCATTCAAACACGTTGGCCATGCGCCCTTGTCTAGTGGATTGACGATATTAGCTAATTTGGGACAAAATATGAAGCAAAAAAGCGGGATAGACAACAAGAGAGTGCTGGTCAGATCTGGTTCAGTTCTGGTTTCGACCTGGTTCAAACTACTAAATAAATACGATGGACTTGGAGGAAACCAAATCAGGCTAATTACCCGTCACCCTACGCTTCACGTGCCCTCACTGAATGTACCTCTAAAAATATAATATCACCATTCCGTGAAAATGCCGTGTTCCTCTTTGTGTGGTGAGGCAGAAACATACCGTATCTCCGGGGTTCGTGTGCGTAAAAGCGTCGGTCCCTCGGTTCTGGTTGGTTCTTCGGCGTTGACAAAAGCGGTGTGCGGCAGAGACTGGAGATCAGGGTACCAGACCCCCTCACTAAAGCCGAGGGAGGGATGGGGCGATGTGATGACACGCTTGGCTCCACGCATGCGCACACCGGTTCCCTCTGAGTGAAGGAATCTGATGAAAAGCGCACGTGAGGAGCGCCATGAACGGCACAGAGGCCCACGAGGGTTCATGAATAAAAGTACTTATGGGGGAAAGTACAAGATGAATAAGGTATACTACAAAAAAGTGGTGGCATTATCTGTCCGTTATCTTAAAATAAACTCCCTCTAGAATTAAGGGAGAGTTAACGTTTTTTACCATCTGAGCCTTATTTCGGTAATAAAACAAGTTCACCCATAGCACTTTGGTGTCATATGGAGCACTTCCAGAGATGTTTATATCCGTAGCGCGAGTTCTCAGGGCATGAAACGGGAAAGGAGGACATTTGTGTCCAAAAAGGAGGACAAAGGCCCTAAAGTGAGGACACCTTTTTTTTTTTTGTCCCTCGGGGGGGAGGGGGGCTGTTGTAATGCTGGATATTCTACAGTATCGCCATGTCCAACGTTTACTCTAAGATGCGCGCCTGCACAATTGCGCACTGCTCGCACATTCTCAGCGCACAAGAAAACCTATGCAGCGCACTGTAAATCAGGGATGAAAGCTTTTAGCGGATCTCCTCTTTTTATTCAGCCGCGGGGTCATTTTTTTTATATCTGCAAAGTGCGAGCCGCTGCCCCCGTGACCCAGAAATGGAAAAAGCGGAAGAAGATGGATGGATGGATGGATGGATGGAAGGAAGGAAAGAAGGAAGGAAGGAAGGAAGTGCGAGCCGCGCGAGGGGGGGTGCCATTACCCTAAACAAGCAGCAGGTGTTCACTTGTGTGTATGTCACTTGAATGGTATGAACTATCATTTATTCCATCTGTTTCTCTTTATTTGAGTTCTTCTCTTCTACACTCAACAAAAATATAAATGCAACACTTTTGTTTTTGCTCCCATTTTTCATGAGATGGACTTAAAGATCTAAAATTCATTCCAGATACACAATATTACCATTTCTCTCAAACATTGTTCACAAATCTGTCTAAATGTGTGATAGTGAGCACTTCTGCTTTGCTGAGATAATCCATCCCACCTCACAGGTGTGCCACATCAAGATGCTGATCTGATATCATGATTAGTGCACAGGTGTGCCTTAGACTGCCCACAATAAAAGGCCACTCTAAAATGTGCAGTTTTGTCTCACAGCAAAATGCCACAGATGTCACAAGCATTGAGGGAGCGTGCAATTGGCATGCTGACAGCAGGAATGTCAACCAGATCTGTTGCTCGTGCATTGAATGTTCATTTCTCCACCATAAGCCGTCTCCAGAGGCGTTTCAGAGAATATGGCAGTACATCCAACCGGCCTCACAACCGCAGACCACGTATAACCACACCAGCCCAGGACCTCCACATCCAGCAGGTTGTGTACAGATCATTGACAATTCCAGGGGTGAAATCATCCAAATTATTCTAGTGAAGGTGTATGGAGTTTAAATGTATTACCACATGACATCACAAGGTGGAACAGAGTGTTTTCTGTTAGAGAGAAGAAATCAGTCTAAATATGCAGAGTTTGTGTGTTAAACATGCGTGAATATAACAAAACACAACTCCAGGTATGTGTTTGAGGAGGGAACAACATTAGAACATGGCTCAAAGCAAGAGTCAATTTTGCATAATAATATGATCTTTAAGACCTGAAATGATCAAAATACGCCTTTGATAATATAGTGCAACACTTCCTGGAGTACATGGATACCACCTCATTACATAAGATCACTTTGAGATTTTGAAAAAAGTAAATACTGAAACTTGTGTGAATGAAACAAATTCTATCCTATAACATATATACGAGGACACCACTTTGCACTTGAGCTTATATTTTTTAGTTAGTCAATTTCGATGGATAATAAAACCGGTGTTTGTGGGATAAAACAGGGATTAACTGCAGTCTGAACACAGCAGTTGCAAAATCATGTCTACCCCTTTATATTGTGCAACTATGTTTAAATTGTGTTAAAATAATGTTGTAAGTGTCTGTCTGCATACACTATAGACCTGTTTATTCCTGCCAGTAGCTCTTCTGCTACAGGGGGAACTATAATGCGTTGTTCTGGCTTTTTGAACCTTTTTGGACACTTTTGTATTTTATTTACACTTTTATTTTTCCTTAAACTAATTTTTATGAATGAAAAAAGCAAGGCAAGTTTATTTGTACAACACAAGTCATACACAAAGTAACCACCGTTGTGGTGGACATTGCAATACGCAATGGTAATATCAGGAAAAAGGAACATGAGAAACTAGAGAAATACCAGGGGCTCAAGGAAGAGCTGGAGAAGGCCTGGAAGGTGAAGGCATCGGAGCACTTCGGCTGTAACCCCCAAACTGGAGGAGTGGTTACAGCAGATCCCAGGGAAAACATCAGACATCTCAGTCCAGAAAAGTGTCATACTAGGAACAGCAAAGATACTGTGCAGAACTCTTAAGCTCCCAGGCCTCTGGTAGGAGACCCGAGCTGGATGAGGGAGACCAACCACCTGCTTTGACTGTTGCCCCCGCAACCCGGCCCCGGATAAGCGGAAGAAAATGGGTGGATGGATATATACATTTAAATGAGGCAAAAACAATAGCTGAATCAGTCTGGTCTATTTTAGCCTTGGCCATAGTAGCACGATTTAAAATCTTCTGCATGGTCAAAAGTCTTCAAAACGTCATCTCAGGAAGCTGAAACTCAGGAAAAGACACACACCCCGTTTTGTGTGGAGTTTGCATGTTCTCTCTGTATCTGGGTGGTTTCCTACATCAACCCAAAACATGCACCACAGGTCAAAACTTCCAGCTAAGGTCTAAGATCTGGAGATGGGTCCCACTGCTCCTGACAGGTTTAAGAGACACTGAAGGATGGGTCAAATGCAGAGGGCACATTTGCCTACAGATAGAAAAAAGGCTAACCTTAACCCTTTGATGCTTAAGTGGCTAAATGTATCTGGTGTGACTGATAAACACTTTATTATATTATCTAATCTTTCTCTGTAATGGAGGAAATCCTGTTTGCGTGTACAGTATTTATGTGCACTGCAGTATTCACTCTACTGTTCTCTACAGGGACTCTTCACTTTTCACAGAATATTTGTTTAAGTGTGTCTCTCAGAACAAGCGGTCCAGGCCTGTGAAGCCAAACAAAAACAAAACACAGGGGCAGAGCTGCAGGCGACATACAGCCACTGACAGGAGAGAAAGAAACATACAGCCACTGAGATGAGAGAAAGAAACATACAGCCACTGAGAGGAGAGAGAGAAACATACAGCCACTGAGAGGAGAGAAAGAAACATACAGCCACTGAGAGGAGAGAGAGAAACATACAGCCACTGAGAGGAGAGAGAGAAACATACAGCCACTGAGAGGAGAGAGAGAAACATACAGCCACTGAGAGGAGAGGAAGAAACATACAGCTAATGAGAGGAGAGAGAGAGAAACATACAGCCACTGAGAGGAGAGGAAGAAACATACAGCCACTGAGAGGAGAGAAAGAAACATACAGCCACTGAGAGGAGAGAGAGAAACATACAGCCACTGAGAGGAGAAAGAAACATACAGCTAATGAGAGGAGAGAGAGAAACATACAGCCACTGAGAGGAGAGGAAGAAACATACAGCTAATGAGAGGAGAGAAAGAAACATACAGCCACTGAGAGGAGCGAGAGAAACATACAGCCACTGAGAGGAGAGAGAGAAACATACAGCCACTGAGAGGAGAGAGAGAAACATACAGCTAATGAGAGGAGAGAAAGAAACATACAGGCACTGAGAGGAGAGAAAGAAACATACAGCCACTGAGAGGAGAGGAAGAAACATACAGCTAATGAGAGGAGAGAAACATACAGCCACTGAGAGGAGAGGAAGAAACATACAGCTAATGAGAGGAGAGAGAGAAACATACAGCCACTGAGAGGAGAGAGAGAAGCATACAGCTAATGAGAGGAGAGAGAGAAACATACAGCCACTGAGAGGAGAGAGAGAAACATACAGCCACTGAGAGGAGAGAAAGAAACATACAGCCACTGAGAGGAGAGAAAGAAACATACAGCCACTGAGAGGAGAGAAAGAAACATACAGCTAATGAGAGGAGAGAGAGAAACATACAGCCACTGAGAGGAGAGAGAGAAACATACAGCCACTGAGAGGAGAGGGGGAGGAAGGAAAGCAGAGCACTTCAAGAGGGGGATTTGATTTCTATGGAGTATTAACTGTTAACACATATTTAGATCATCATGTTACCTTTTATTGTTTTGAAAATGCTATATTCATCATATTTGTGTCCTGTGGGGGCATGGGTGACGTAGGCTTGTGGGCGGAGCATTGCAGTCTCGACAGAATAGGGCCCAGGAGAGATTGTTAAATTACTCAAACATGCATGGGTGATCTCTTAAACCTCTTCAGGCATGTTTTTGATGAGGAAACAATGATAAACACTCACCACATTCATTCTAGGAAATATGGCTGAAGTGTTTTGCCTAATAACACAACAACAGTATGCACTAGTGCCAGTGATGCCACAATATTAGAGTGTTTAATGTGATGTGAACTTTTTGGTGTAAACAAAACACAGAACGTTTCACAGCTCTTCAAATGATCTGCATGGGAGAATCTTTGACAGAATTGGTACTTTGCAGCTGAACATTCCCTGGGGATGTGATGCTAACTGTAGGCACTGCTCTGTCTGAGGCTCTGTTACTTCAGTTAAACTTTAATCTAACCTTTATTTGAAGACATCTGGCAAAATGTTAATGTTTTAATGATGGTGTTATTGTCAGTTGTCATTGTTTTTTATTGTTTTTGCTGTGGTGTCACCTGCCTAGGGACTACATATGGAAATGAGCATTCTTGCTATAATCTGTCATATTTACACTGCAATGCTGCAGATGTTCATTAATATGCACTGTCCCTATTAAATAAAGAATAAATAAATAAATAAATAAATAAAAAACTGACTTAGTTGGAAGTACAACAGATGAGCTGATTTGTGCTGTTAAACAAGTCCCTCTCAGGGACTTGTGTTTACAGACACAAGATAGATAGCATTTGCATTAGCAAAAAAATTAGTGTTTGCTAATGTGTGCATTGTGTCACCATGGTAACTGATGAACATTCTGCCAATAGAGATGCATGTAGAACACCCCCAGTGTGGCTACTAAGTACAATTGTATCTAAAAAAGGGGAAAATAGTGGAAGGGCTTCTAAGTTTTTGCCTGATATAAAGTGACTATTATGAGACAAACCCTGAGATCATAAACATGAAGCGCAGAGTCCACAGTGTTCTGCACACACTGATAACACAATGGGAAACTAGTGCATTTGAAATCACACTTGGACTGTTGACAGAAGGAGTAGTTGTAAATAGTAGGCTATATATTATTATAAAGTGAAAATGAGTTATTCATTTTTCTACAGACCTTTAGTATTCTCCATACACCTAACATGCACAGGCTAATAATAACAACTGTATCTAGAGTTTTTACATTACAACATTCAGACAGGCTGTTGATTTATCATTTTATGGTCAAACTGTTCTGTAGCCACAGCTGTTCTGGGGCTGTCTGATACTCCACTAGTCACTCATACACTACACTCATATAGTACTCATATAGTAGGTGCAGGTGAAGCGTCTTGTCCAAGGACATAATGACAGCACTGTCTAAGGAATTGATACCTCGACCTTCAGGTGGATGAGAGCTGCAACCATTGAGTAAAAAGATAATCCTCCAGTTTGGAATGAATACATAAATACATACATACATACATATATTTTCCTTTCATTATTGATCTAAACTTATGTCAAGAAAACGGATAAATGCAAAATTACATTACATAAGATGATTCACTAATCAGGAAAGGCCAGAAAAAGCCAAGCAAAACTTGCAGAGCAGCCCAGAGCACACTGCACTGCGATACGGACCTAAAAATAATGTTCCAAGTCTTATTAAAGATAATGCACCATCTGAATCCTCCTCTGTACTGCCACCGCTCTGTGGCTCTGTTGTATAAAGATGATTCTGAACAAATATGGCACTGAATAGGGGACTGAAAAATATGGATTTGCCAGGTAAGCACATTTGTGATGATATTTTCTGAATGTCATCATGGTAATATTTGTTGTCCTTTGACCTGTGTACTTTAGTCCTGCCTTGGGTCTGTCCCCTCCACACCTGCACAAACATACGTACTCTCTCATTTACAAACATACAGAGTGACCATACAAGTTTAAAGTGACACAAACTTTATGTGAACATTTGTGTTTCTTGCAGCTCCTTCACATAATTTGTTTCCTTTTTGAGTCTGTCCTTTGAAAATACGCAATTTTGTGCTTTGTTTAATGTTTTGTCCTCCGAATTACATTCTCTTCAAATTATAAATCAGTCCAGAAAGCTCCTCTTTAAGTTATTCGTACTTGAGTAGTACTTTTCCCAAATACGTTTTTAATCTTACTTGAATAATTTCTCGGACCATTTAGTACTTCTACTTGAGTAATATAACCTTCTCTTACTTGGGTACAATTTTTGACCTCAACCAAGACATTTACAGACACATTTTAAAGCAGACCTATAGTGCTTGTGTCTGCTCTGGAGTTATAATCTATGACACCTGTGCATCATTATGTTAATTGTATGTTAAAGGAAAAGTAATGTTTTTTACAATCTGAGCCTTATTTCGTTAATAAAACAAGTTGTTTTACTCACCCATAGCACTTTGGTGTCATATGGAGCACTTCCGGAGATGTTTTAGATTTGCAATCTCCATAATGTGAGTTCTCGGGGCACTTGTTTGCGGTCTCCATGTGTTAGCCTATGATTTCGTGTGGTCAAAAGTGGCCTGTAATCCGAGATTTAGCCATAGTTTCGAGTAGATGAGGACGCCAGTGCGCATGTGCGGACTGTGCTCTCAGCTCCCGGGACCCAAAAATGAAACGCAAAGCTGTAAACTATGGATAAATCTCAGATTACAGGCCACTTTTGACTCAAACGAAAGTGTAGACTAAGACATCGGGCTTCTATGATTTGAAAAGTGCTAAAGTTTGTGTTATTTGGAGACCGCACGGGGCGTATTACATGCTTGGGGAATATATTATATGTCCCGAGCTATGGCTAGAAGTCGCGCTAGGCTAACCGCAAATCTAAAACATCTCTGGAAGTGCTCCATATGACATCAAAGTGCAATGGGTGAGTAAAACAACTCGTTTTTTTACCGAAATAAGGCTCAGATTGTAAAAAAAAACAACATTACTTTTCCTTTAATTCATTTGGACATTTTAAATCACAATATTGATCTAAAACAACTTCATGAAAGAAACAAGTGTGCGGACTTCTGCAGACTGCAGTGCTCAGTGGGAGCTGACGTGGTCGTAAACGTCCTCCCAACAAAGCGCCGCATGCTGTGGGCCCCTCCTGTGGACAGCTGCACATCACACTAGAGCTGAATCCTGCCTGCATCACTGTTTGTAACAGTGGGTGGGAATCAGTGGAGGAAAAGGAGTTTGATAGGAAAAATAAGCAATTAAATATGACTCAAACATGCAGGAATTACTCCAAGTACAACTTCAGAGGGTCATTGAGAAGACACTACTATAACATGGTCAAAAGCTCTGAAAAGGTTTTGCTTTAAAGGGATTTGCCACCCCCAGGTCAAACTTGGGCATCTCCCCACAGTCCAGAGACTAAAATAAGTGATGGAAAGCGTTTTTCTGGTCACCCAGCCATTGTCCAGGTCTATTTTTCAGTGCGGAAAAACACAGCCGAAGCACACACCACGCTGCGTAACAGGGGAACTGCCTTCCTGGTGCGTAACAGGGATTCCCCTGTCAGCGTGGTGTGTGCTTCGGCTGTGTTTTTCCGCACTGAAAAATAGTTCCCACCCAAAATGACCAAGTCAAGCTCTCTGTGTTGATTTGTACATTTATTTGCACTCGATATGAATGCGCACTACACAGAAAGTAATTGGGAAAAGCATCGAGCAAATTAATTCCTTTTGGCCGAAATCTTTCTCTGGCGACGTTAGACTCCAGTCTAACGCGGCGTAGCTGCAGATACCGCGGCGGTCAGTGCTGACAGACTCGGACAATGGCTGGGTCACCAGAAAAACGCTTTCCACCACTTATTTTAGTCTCTGGACTGTGGGGAGATGCCCAAGTTTGACCTGGGGGTGGCATATCCCTTTAACACAATTCTGATGAAACTGTCAAATGTTGTCATAGAGATATTTGTTGTCCTTTGAGCCTTGTTCTGTTTTCCTGCCCTGGATCTCTCCTCATCCACAAACATGTAAAGAGGTCTACAGGAGCCACTGTACGTCACTTCAAAATAATATGACTCAAGTAGAAGTACAAAGTAGTGGCCCAAAAAAATACTCAAGTAGTAGTAAAAAGTAAACACAAATGTTCAAATCATTTCATATTGTCACTTAAGTTTGTCATTTTGAATTCCTCACAGTGGGAAAAAAGCACTTCTACTCAAGTAAGACTAATGTTACTTCAATACAAATATTACTCAAGTAGAAGTAAAACTATGCTGCTAGAAAAGTACAATTAGTTTAAAAAGTTACTTCAGTAAATGTACACTGCCTAACAAAAGTACAGTGGTACCTCACCTTACGAATGACCGAACAAACAAACGAAAATTTCAAGTTATGAAACGCCTTCACGTTAAATTTTGGTCTCTAGATACGAAAGAAAATTCAAGTTACGAAACGCGAAATCTCAAAAATTAAAATAATGCGCGCTCAGCCACACACATTATACGCTTTTCTCAGACTGAATTTAAACTTTTCTCACATTTGTCTCTCGTTTAAACACTCAAACTTTAATAGATTTTCAACAAAATTATTAATAGTGAAGTGTGGGGGGAAGGGGGAGGGGGGAGAAGACTGCGCTCTGACACGTGTGTGATAGCACAGCATGACCCGGCGCAGGGCTGACAGCAGGTCTAGACCTGGACTAAACCAGGACTAAACCTGGACTAAACCAGGACTAGACCAGGTGGATTAAAGCGCCGCACGCGGGTCTATTTCCTGGTTTCGTTTCGAGTCACAGCTGAGGCGAGCAGCGAGGACTCCCCTCGGGACGGCACGCAGTCTGAGCGCATGAACGAGACCCACGAACGCATGCAAGAGCCATGGTGGTCTAGACCTGCTCTAGAGCTGGTCTAGTCCTGGTCTAGTCCAGGTTTAGTCCTGGTCTAGTCCAGGTCTAGACCTGCTGGCAGCCCTGCGCCGGGTCATGCTGCGCTATCACACACGTGTCAGAGCGCAGTTTTCTCCCCCCTCCCGCTTCCCCCCACACTTCACTATTAATACATTTTTTTGAAAATCTATGAAAGTTTGAGTGTTTAAACGAGAGACAAATGTGAGAAAAGTTTAAATCCAGTCTGAGAAACCAATCAGGACGCAGAACACAATGTTACACTATAAAAAAAGTTACACTATAAAAAAAAAAACTTGGATCGGGGCCTTGGAACGAATCAGGCTTTTTCCATTGAAATAGCTACTCAACTTACGAATTTTTCACGTTACGAAACCACTTCTGGAACGAATTCATTTCGTAAGGTGAGGTACCACTGTATAAGGACAACTGTGTATTTCTGAACTCTGGACAAAACTTCTGGTTCCAACAAGATAATGACCCAAAGCACTCGTCCAAACTGTGTAAGGGTCATTTGGAGACGTGTGAACAGCGTCATCGACTGCAGGTTATGACAGTCTCCTGACCTGTCACCCATCGAAAAAGTGTGGGATTATTTGGATATTAAAGTACGCTCCAGGAATCCGACTAACATTAAACACCTGTGGAAATGTCTTCAGGATGAGTGGAAAACTATAGAGGATGGATATGTTGAAAAATTGTTGGACAGAATGCCTCGAATTTGTAAAGCTGTGATTAAGGCCAAAGGTGGTTATTTTGATGAAAAAAGCTATTTAACTTGATATTGTTACATTTTTGCAATAATATGCCTTTACACATGATGAAATTTGCTTTAATATATCAATAAATTGACTTGTTGTCATTACCAATACGTCTTGTTATCATTATAAAAGTTCAGAAATACACAATCGTCCTAATACTTTTGTCAGGCAGTGTAAGTGCATACATCTCATTCACAAACACATGTCCACAAACGTACATCCCCATGGGTGTCTGTGTGTGTTTGGACCTGTCCCTGCGTCGTTTGAGAGAGTGACGTTTTGGCGTGACGTTTTGGGACAAAGGTTTTGCATGCACACGTTGTAGGTCAGAGCAGTGAACTGTCTGAACTCAGGTCAGTCACTTTATCTGTTTAGACCCTCAGGGCTTCCATTACCTTTGACACACAAACACACACACACACATGTCCTCGCTGGACTCTCCACTTTGACACACTTTTACATACACTTTTAGTTTTCATTTTTCAAATAATCATCTTACTGTTTCCATGTTTAGTTTCTATAGTGAGATGTGATTTGTCTTCACCTGTAAACCACTTTAAAGGAAAAGTAACGTGTTTTTTTTTACAATTTGAGCCTTATTTCGGTAATAAAACAAGTTGTTTTACTCACCCATAGCACTTTGGTGTCATATGGAGCACTTCCAGAGATGTTTTAGATTTGCGGTTAGCCTAGCGCGACTTCTAGCCATAGCTCGGGGCATATAATATATTCCCCAAGCATGTAATATGCCCCGTGTGGGCTCCAAATAACACAAACTTTAGCACTTTTCAAATTATAGAAGCCTGATGTCTTAATCTACGATTTCGTTTGAAGCAAAAGTGGCCTGTAATCTGAGATTTATCCATAGTTTACAGCTTTGCGTTTCATGTTTGGGTCCCGGGAGCTGAGAGCACAGTCTGCACATGCGCACTGGTGTCCTCATCTACTCGAAACTATGGCTAAATCTCAGATTACAGGCCACTTTTGACCACACGAAATTGTAGGTTAAGACATCGGGCTTCTATGATTTGAAAAGTGCTAAAGTTTGTGTTATTTGGAGACGGCAAATAAGTGCCCCGAGAACTCACATGTTGGAGATCGCAAATCTAAAACATCTCCGGAAGTGCTCCACATGACACCAAATTACTATGGGTGAGTAAAAACAACTTGTTTTATTACTGAAATAAGGCTCAGATTGTAAAAAACGTTTCTTTTCCTTTAAGTTTGTTATCAGCTGACTGAAAGTAACTATTATGTCACAATATGCAGAAATACAATAAGTGGAGCAGCCAAAAGTCATTCTTATCTCATTGCTTCCACTAGTTAGTAGAGAATGGCCTATTACTTAGGAGAAATGTATACTTTGCAGCGTATGTCAACAACAAACTCTGAAGCTAGTTGAAGGCACTACTCTGTTAGAAGCTCTAGCATTTTAAAGCATTTTGTATTTTCTCTTGAATGTCAGACTATCTTAAATCTGTTTTGACAGCGTTTGTCAATAATGTGTGTATTGTGTCACGATGGTAAATGCTGAACATTCTGCCAACAGAGATACACATAGACCACCCCCGGCGTGACGTCACCGCAAATGATCAATACTACTACTCAAGTAAGAGTAACTGCCTGTACGTCTGAACATCTAATTTATAATTTTCAAGGAACTGTATATGTCCTGCACTCTGAACCTAAAGAAACACTTTTAAAACTCCACACACCTTCACTAGAATCATTTGAATAATTTCAGCCCTAGAATTGCCAATCTCTACTGAACTAAAGATCATGGTCATGGTCATGGCTATGATCCTGGTCTCGGATTGGAGCAATAAAGGTTAAGAGTTAAAATGGGACTGAATCTGGACTGAACTAGGACTAAACCAGGACTCAACCAGGACTCAACCAGGACTAAACCAGGACTGAACCAGGACTGAACCAGGACTAAACCAGGAATGAACCAGGACTAAACCAGGACTCAACAAGGACTCAACCAGGACTGAACCAGGACTCAACCAGGACTAAACCAGGAATGAACCAGGACTAAACCAGGACTGAACCAGGACTCAACCAGGACTAAACCAGGACTGAACCAGGTCTAAACCAGGACTAAACCAGGACTAAACCAGGACTGAACCAGGACTGAACCAGGATTCAACCAGGACTAAACCAGGATTCAACCAGGACTGAACCAGGTCTAAACCAGGACTGAACCAGGTCTAAACCAGGACTAAACCAGGACTAAACCAGGACTAAACCAGGTCTAAACCAGGACTCAACCAGGACTAAACCAGGACTGAACCAGGACTGAACCAGGACTAAACCAGGACTCAACCAGGACTCAACCAGGACTGAACCAGGACTAAACCAGGACTGAACAAAGACTAAACCAGGACTAAACCAGGGCTGAACCAGAACTAAACCAGTACTAAACCAAAACTAAACCAAGACTGAACGAGGTCTAAACCAGGACTGAACCAGGACTAAACCAGAATTAAACCAGGACTAAACCAGAACTAAACCAGGACTAAATCAGTGCTTGTGGGGCAAAAGAGATATGGATGTATGTTTTCTAACCATGACCTCTCTCTGGGGCTAACACTGCAGCTGCTTGTTTTCACCTCAGACAGTAAAGTATCATAAGCCGTCTGACAATACATCTCAAACATGCCCAAAATGTCCCTGCACTTATCCTCACTTCACTTCTCAGTACTTTTTATCCTTTACTTTACTCCTCCTCTTGCCACTGTAAGTCTACAGGACTAGCAAGGACCACACCACGACAGTGAAATATGATAAAGATATTTAGTGACGGTGGGTAGATGTGATGGCTGGGGAGAGACTTAGGGTGGGGGCTCCGTCTCCAATCCAAAACGGTCACCCAGCTGATTCGGTTCTTTTTGTTCTTCAAATTACATTCACTTGAAATTATAAATCAGAGAACATTTGACATTTGGGAGCATATACACACGAACACACTTTACACCTTGTTTGTGTAACCATTTGTATTCTATTGTTCTGTATTCTACTTAGGGTATAGACCCCTTTACCGTTAGTAAACAGATGTGACGTCACCGGCATGTGCGCGCACTGTTGACTCAGAATCAACCATGGCGGACGATAGCGGAGTATCTGAACGATAGGGAGAGCTACATTCAAAAGCTCACGTTGAGCAACGGGGTTCGACTACCAGATCCTTATGCGATCACGGAGTGGCAGTACGACCGCAGAAAGTGGCCAGATTTACAGTGGACAGATATCCACTGTTATTTAGTCGAGAAGCCCAGTGTGTATACAAGAGAGAAAGTGTGCGCATACAAATCCATGGATGACTACCAGTTTGCCGTATGTGGCCATGTACAGGAGGTAAAATACCACGATATCGATGGGGAGTTTTGCGTGTTGGCATCTGATGTTCTCCCCCGTCAAAGACAAGGCCACAAGACGACCATGTACAATGCTTGGGCTATCATCAACAAGCGTGAGAACTACGTTCTGACCGCCAACTGCACTTGCGTTGCAGGGTGAGTAACATACTACGACTTAATTCACGAGTCACAGATGTGATCTCAGTCATGTCAAATGCCATTTATGATGGTCATGCGAAAACTTATCATGCATTTTAACAAAGTTATTCGTGTTCGTTTACATGTGTCTGTCGTAGAGGTTACCCGGGTAATATGTCTGTGAGCTTTGCAGTGTCCTGTGCTTGCTAGTTAATCATGCTGCTTGTTTAGGGTAATTTGCCCAGGTGTTCACTTGTGTGTATGTCAGTTGAATGATATGAACTATCATTTATTCCATCTGTTTCTCTTTATTTCACGTTGAGTTCTTCTCTTCTATATCTTCGCTGTGGGTTTTATGGCAGCAGTGGGTTTGTTTTGAGTCAACAATGCGCGCGCATTTAGTGATGACGTAGCTTTGAAACTGGTCTATTGTCCTGCCCTGTTTGTATGCTTGTTGCATGTTGCAAATTAAAAAAAAAAAAAGTTAAGTTATCGAAGTATTTTCCAGTAATCATTCTTTATTCTTACTTGAGTTATAACACTATATTTTATACTTCTACCTGGCTTTCACATCTCCCTTTGTCTCTCCCCCTCACACACGCACGCACACACACACACACACACACACACACACACACATGCACACACACACACATAGATTTCATGCTTGTTGGGGACATTACATTACAGACTTCATTTCCTGGAGTCTGATACTTTAACCATAGTCACTATTCACCTAACCTTTACCTATTTTAACCTGAACTCTAAAACATGCTGTGGATCTAATCATCTAAAAAGAGTTGACGTAATGATCCCGATTTTTGTCCCCATAAGAGAGGCAGGTCCCCATGTCGTGATAAATAGTTGCCACACACGTGCAGAGGTTGGGTTTGTGAAGAATTCCAGATTCATTTCCTGCACAGACAGATGCTGAACCATAGAGTGCTTCTATAACTGTTGTTTTCTGTCTGTCTCTCATATCTATCGCTGCCCTCCCCCTTCCTCTCCTTCTCTCCTTGTTTCCCCCTCTATCTCTGACCTCTCTGTCGCTCTCTCTGTGTTCCTCTCTCCTCCCTCTATCTCTGTCCTTCTCTTTCTCCCAATCTTTTTCTCCCACCCTCCCTACTTTTCTTTTATTTCTCAGCTTGCCCCTCTGCTCCTTTCTCCTTCTCCTCCATCCTTCTTTTTCCTCTTCCCTAGTCTCTCCCTGCCCCTCTTTCTTTCTCTTCTCTTCTTCTCTGTATCCCTCCTCCCTCTTCCCTCTCTCTGATATGTGTGTGGAATGTGACCTATACATTTAACCTGAGGACTGCTCCATGACATTTAAACAGGAGGAGGGTCTGCCACTCACTTGTCTCCATAGAGATGTTGCTATAATGTTCCACAGTGTAGTATTAAGCTTATGTTGCATTTATTTAATTACATGTTTTACTGCTAAAATAAAAAAGTACATTAGTGTGAGGCTTGTCTCTCCACAGATCTGACCTGGTGTTCACACCTGCTTGTTTTCATGGAGTTAATGCCATACGATGGAAAAGCAACTTGTGTATATACCAGCTCCACTAAAAAGGTTAAGACATAAGTCTAAAGCAGGTCTAAAGCAGGTCTAAAGCAGGTCTAAAGCAGGTCTAAAGCAGGTCTAAAGCAGGACTAAAGCAGGACTAAAGCAGGTCTAAAGCAGGACTAAAGCAGGACTAAAGCAGGACTAAAGCAGGACTAAAGCAGGACTAAAGCAGGTCTAAAGCAGGACTAAAGCAGGACTAAAGCAGGACTAAAGCAGGTCTAAAGCAGGACTAAAGCAAGACTAAAGCAGGACTAAAGCAGGTCTAAAGCAGGACTAAAGCAGGACTAATGCAGGATTAAAGCAGGTCTAAAGCAGGACTAAAGCAGGACTAAAGCAGGACTAAAGCAGGACTAAAGCAGGTCTAAAGCAGGACTAAAGCAAGACTAAAGCAGGACTAAAGCAGGTCTAAAGCAGGACTAAAGCAAGACTAACCCAGTACTTGATTAATGGTCCACGTGCAGACTCCTCAGAACATGTAGATGCCTCAGAGCCTACTGCAGAATCAGAATGTCACAGAGCTCACGTGTCACATACAGAGAGTACGTTAAAACTCACACTCACATACACACACACACCAACGCACACACAGAAGCACGCGTGCACACACCAATACACACACACACGATAGTACACCCACGCACATGCTTGTTGTATATTCATGCACAACTACACACATTAGAACAACTACACACACAGATGCTTGTATGTTTACTATGGCCCTATCGCACTTATAGGACTGCACCATTTTACACTAGATTAAGGTTAAAGTGAGGGGCGGCAGTAGCTCAGTTGGTAGAGCATTTGTCTACTGATCTCACAGATGAGTGCTGCCATTGTGTCCTTGGGCAAGACACTTAACCCCACCTTGCCCCCAGTGTCTGTGGACACTGGTAGCCCCCATGACAGAAATGCATTAAGGCCTGTTGTGTCGTGGGCTGTCCTCCTGTGGACCCACCACCCGCGGGAGGATTCATGGGGGCTGGTGCATTGTGTTCTGGGCAGCAGATCTAATTGGACTGCTGCTCCCGCGGCCCAGAAATGGAAAAGCGGAAGAAAATGGATGGGTGGATAAGGTTAAAGTCGCAATATTCAATTCTGTTAAAATTAATTAATGCCATACAATGGAAAAGCAACTTGTGTATATACCAGCTCCACTAAAAAGGTTAAGACATAGGTCTAAAGCAGGACTAAAGCAGGTCTAAAGCAGGACTAAAGCAGGACTAAAGCAGGACTAAAGTAGGACTAAAGCAGGTCTAAAGCAGGACTAAAGCAGGATTAAAGCAGGACTAAAGCAGGTCTAAAGCAGGACTAAAGCAGGTCTAAGGCAGGACTAAAGTAGGTCTAAAGCAGGACTAAAGCAGGACTAAAGCAGGACTAAAGCAGGTCTAAAGCAGGTCTAAAGCAGGTCTAAAGCAGGACTAAAGCAGGATTAAAGCAGGTCTAATGCAGGACTAAAGCAGGACTAAAGCAGGATTAAAGCAGGTCTAATGCAGGACTAAAGCAGGACTAAAGTAGGTCTAAAGCAGGATTAAAGCAGGACTAAAGCAGGACTAAAGCAGGATTAAAGCAGGTCTAATGCAGGACTAAAGCAGGACTAAAGCAGGATTAAAGCAGGTCTAATGCAGGACTAAAGCAGGACTAAAGTAGATCTAAAGCAGGACTAAAGCAGGACTAAAGCAGGATTAAAGCAGGTCTAATGCAGGACTGGATAAGGTGGATAAGGTTAAAGTCGCAATATTCAATTCTGTTAAAAAAAAAAAGGAAAAAAAAGTGTTGATGTTGATTGTGAGTGCAGCGCGCTGACTCACTAGCCTTGAGCCTCTTGAAGGTTCCTTCAGATGTGGCACGTAACAAAAAATAGTCTTGAATCCAAAGTTTGTCTTTTCTATCTTTACTAAAGTGAGAGTCATACAGAACAAAAAAAAGGAACAACAAAAGGAAACAAAAAGGAATTTCTAGAGCTTGTAACCTCCCTACGTGACGTCCCTACATGCTACATGGCAGTTAAAAGACTGTGTAGCTTCTAGCTCAAGGCTTCCAACTTCTGGCTTGCTTGGCTACCCTACTGGTTCATTTAGCTGAAATTAAATCCAAGATTAAAGTAACAAGATCAAAAAGATCAAAGTACAACATAGCAACATAAATATTAACTTTAACTAACATAGAAAATGGCCCTAACATTGATGTTTTCAACATTCTCTGGGGAGGTGATACCAACTATCTGTGTCTATCTGTGTTCCTGTGTGGTGTGAGAATGTGTCCGTGTGAATGTTTCTTACTGTTGACTGAGATTTTTACTGTAATTTTTAATGTAATGGGGACTGCAGATGGAAACTAGCTATGTAGCTATAATCTGGTGCAGATCATCTTTGTTTTTTGAGCTTAATGTCTCTGTACATTGTCCCTTTTCAAATAAAGACTAAACTAAACTAAACTAAACTATAGGCACTGCTCTGTCTGAGGATTTATTAGACTTTAATCTGAGCATTATTTTAATACTCTTGGAACTACAACAGCCAAGATGTTTTTACTGTTAACCAAGTTCCTCTCAAATAGTAATGCAGCCACAAGCTAGCATTAACCAACACTTTTTCATTTAGTTACTCACCTTTTAGCTGTAAATCAAACTCCTAAACAGGACCATGAGCACTTATATGTTAATATGCCCCCCCCCTTAAGTTTTTGCTATGTTTGTGTGCATTAGGACTAAACACATCATAACAGTGAAATCTCTCTGAAGTGAAACAGTCTCTGTTTTTTGTTATTTGTGTGCGCCATCTAGTGACAGCTTTTATAAACTCACTCTTAAGTAAACAAAAAGCGTTTAGTAGACAAGAACTAAACTCAGGTAAAAACAGGGACTAAAATAATCTAAAATAGGACTATACAAACCAGTAAAAAGCATGATATAGCTCAGAAGCATGTAATGCCATTTTTAAAAACAAAAATACATTACAAATTATTATATTTATTTTTACTGACACATAAAATGCAAATATACTGAGCCATTTTGGACTCAAATTAGAGAAGTCTAGATCTACAGTTTATTAATATTTGTTTATATTGGTCTGTACTTGACAACCTGTTTGTACAAACAGGGATATTTGTTTCTTCACAGATTTGTTCTACTCCTAAATTTTATTTATGCAACTGAGCCTTCAGTTCTATTGCTATCTATGTAATTATTATTAGAATTACATAGACAAGTATACTATATATAGTATATAGGCTTTGTTCTCCTCTGTGTCTGGGAGGGATATTAGGAGCTGTGGGTCCTCCCACAGCCTGAGGAGGACCATGGATGAGGAAGGCTATGGAAATGAATCGATTAAAATAGAAATAGAAATGTAAATATAAATCTCATAATTGAAAAAAATTACATCAATTAAAAAAATGGAAATCAAAATCTGGCCCACAGCCAGAACTGCCACCCGGGTTCTTCCGTAGTTCTTTAGAGGCAGTCACGTTAGAAGACACAGAATAATTCAAGTGAAAAAAAAAGTTTGAAGTTTAAATTCTTTTTAGTTTAACTCTAATGCTACTAGAGCATTTTTGACATAGTTCTCCCTCAGTCCTTGGTTCAGATCATCTGGCCCATGCGACTCTTCCACAGCCATTGTGAAGCTGGTCACCTCAGAAGAAACAGAACAATTCAAGTAAAACCATCTTGAGTCATGTGCATCTAATGCACTCACATTTGACTACAAATCTGTGAACATTTAAAGAAATTGTCTAGTTGGACTGAATATAGGTACTCCTACCCAAGTTATATTTTGTTTGAAGTAACAGTACTCAATTTTGTGGTTTAATTGAGCCACTTACTCCAAAAAAAACACAGGTGTGAGTGTGTGTACGTCTCTATTTCAGTGTAAAGTATGTGAATGTATAAATCAGGTTTTGTATTTACAATTACTGGGGTAGTAGTTTCTCCAAATATTTGTTTAACCTCTATTTTACCTCCTGCCACCCTCGGCCCTTGACGAGGACATTAGGGATGTTATCTCTGGTCTGGCCCATGATGAACTGTCCCTCGGGTTGTTCCAGGCCAAAGGTGAAGCCGGTAACCTGAGAAGAAACACAATAATTCAAGTTAAACCAAAAATCAGGCCTATCCTTGTCCCAACCCTCTGTCTCGACTCACATTTGACTACAAAATGTGTGTAACATTTTAAGTATAGACCAGTTTCAAAACTACGTCATCACTGAATGGGCGCGCAGTTCCGACTCAAAAAAAAGCCACTGCTGCCATAAAACCTGCCATACACTCAACAAAAATATAAACGCAACACTTTTGTTTTTGCTCCCATTTTTCATGAGATGGACTTAAAGATCTAAAATTCATTCCAGATACACAATATTACCATTTCTCTCAAACATTGTTCACAAATCTGTCTAAATGTGTGATAGAGAGCACTTCTGCTTTGCTGAAGTGCTCACTATCACACATTCTATCCATCCCACCTCACAGGTGTGCCACATCAAGATGCTGATCTGACATCATTATTAGTGCACAGGTGTACCTTAGACTGCCCACAATAAAAGGCCACCGTGAAATGTGCATTTTTTATTTTTTTTGCTTTATTGGGGGTCTGGGGACTCAGAACCAGTCAGTATCTGGTGTGACCACCATTTGCCTCATGCAGTGCAACACATCTTCTTCGCATAGAGTTGATCAGATTGTCAATTGTGGCCTGTGGAATGTTGGTCCACTCCTCTTCAATGGCTGTGCGAAGTTGCTGGATATTAGTGGGAGCTGGTACACGCTGTCGTATACGCCGGTCAAGCACATCCCAAACATGCTCAATGGGTGACATGTCCGGTGAGTATGCTGGCCATGCAAGAACTGGGACATTTTCAGCTTCCAAGAATTGTGTACAGATCCTTGCAACATGGGGCCGTGCATTATCTTGCTGAAACATGAGGTGATGTTCATGGATGTATGGCACAACAATGGGCCTCAGGATGTCATCACGGTATCTCTGTGCATTCAAAATGCCATCAATAAAATGCACCTGTGTTCTTCGTCCATAACAGATGCCTCCCCATACCATAACCCCACCACCACCATGGGCCACTCGATCCACAACATTGACATCAGCAAAGCGCTCACCCTCACGACGCCACACACGCTGTCTGCCATCTGCCCTGAACAATGTAAACCGAGATTCATCCGTGAAGAGAACACCTCTCCAACGTGCCAGACGCCGTGAGCATTTGCCCACTCAAGTCTGTTACGGCGACGATCTGGAGTCAGGTTAAGACCCCGATGAGGACGACGAGCATGCAGTTGAGCTTCCCTGAGACGGTTTCTGACAGTTTGTGCAGTAATTGTTTGGTTATGCAAACCAATTGTTTCAGCAGCTGTCCGAGTGGCTAGTCTCAGACGATCTTGGAGGTGAACCTGCTGGATGTGGAGGTCCTGGGCTGGTGTGGTTATACGTGGTCTGCGGTTGTGAGGCCGGTTGGATGTACTGCCATATTCTCTGAAACACCTTTGGAGACGACTTATGGTGGAAAAATGAACATTCAATTCACGAGCAACCGATCTGGTTGACATTCCTGCTGTCAGCATGCCAATTGCACGCTCCCTCAATGCTTGTGACATCTGTGGCATTTTGCTGTGAGACAAAACTGCACATTTCAGAGTGGCCTTTTATTGTGGGCAGTATAAGGTACACCTGTGCACTAATCATGATGTCAGATCAGCATCTTGATGTGGCACACCTGTGAGGTGGGATGGATTATCTCAGAAAAGCAGAAGTGCTCACTATCACACATTTAGACAGATTTGTGAACAATGTTTGAGAGAAATGGTAATATTGTGTATCTGGAATGAATTTTAGATCTTTAAGTCCATCTCATGAAAAATGGGAGCAAAAACAAAAGTGTTGCGTTTATATTTATGTTGAGTGTAGAAGAGAAGAACTCAAATAAAGAGAAACAGATGGGATGAATGGTTCATACCATTCAAGTGACATACACACAAGTGAACACCTGCTGCTTGTTTAGGGTAATTTGCCCAGGTGTTCAATGGTGTTTAATCATGCTGATTAACTAGCAAGCACAGGACACCGCAAAGACATTAACCGGGTAACCTCTATGACAGACACATGTAAACGAACACGAATAACTTTGTTAAAATGCATGATAAGTTTTCGCATGACCATCATAAATGGCATTTGACATGACTGAGATCACATCTGTGACTCGTGAATTAAGTCATAGTATGTTACTTACCCCGCAACGCAAGTGCAGTTGGCGGTCAGAACGTAGCTTGTTGATGATAGCCCAAGCATTGTGCACGGTCGTACGTGTGGTGAGCTCCCTAGGGCTGTCTTTGTTTGGTGTTTTTTTTTTTTTTTTTTCATTTTTTCTTTGAACTTTTTAGATTATTTTGGCCTCCTTTCGGTTGTTAGTTCATCTCCTCCCGGTATCCCGGCTGAGGGGGGGGACCCTTTCTCTTTTCCCTGCGAGCTTTGCTCAACCCCGGGCGGACGGCGCGATGTCAGCCCCCACGGGGCCCCAGGCCGTGGCGGAGAAGCCGACTGGGAAATCCAGTAGTAGGAAGGAAGATACTACGGAGAAACTCCCCATCAATATCGTGGTATTTTTCCTCCTGTACATGGCCACATACGCCAAACTGGTAGGCATCCATGGATTTGTATGCGTGTACTTTCTCTCTTGTATACACGCTGGGGTTCTCGACTAAATAACAGTGGATATCTGGCCACTGTAAATCTGGTCACTTTCTGCGATCGTACTGCCACTCCATGATCGCATAAGGATCTGGTAGTTGAACCCCGTTGCTCAACGTGAGCTCTTGAATGTAGCTTTCCCTATAGTTCAGATACTCTGCTATGGTCCACCATGGTTGCTTTTGAGTCGGGCATGCGCGCGCATGCCAGTGACGTCACGTTTGTTTAACAGTAAAGGGGTCTATATAGAAGAATATACTCAATCTTATTGAGTACTCTTTCTCTTATTACTTAATTGTGTGGTCTTTATTTAAAAGAGACCATCATCTCAAGAATCTACAACTTGAAGTACAGGGTACACTGACTGATGACTTAGGAAAAATTGTCATTATATTTAAAGATCCCATGACATGGTACTTCTTGATGCTTTTATATGGCACCTTAATGGTTCCCTAATACTGTAAATGAATCCTTCAAAATCAAGCCTCAGTGCATGAGAAAGCCTCATGAACACAGTCATAAATATGTCTCTGAAACACTTTATTCTGGGCGTTGTTGCTTGAATGCAAATGAGGAGGACAGAGACAGGCCAGTGAAGTGGGTGGATTGTGGCCAAATACGCCACTGTTTCCTCGTTTAGCGGTGCACTGTGCGCTGTCACCCACTTCCGTGTTTTAAGCGCGGAAGAAGATATGAGACGCTTTCCATTTTAAAAAAACACATTTCCACAGAAAATAAAATTAAAACACTGCTGTTACAGAGGTTCAGAGGCTTGGATAAAGGACATCTGAGCCTGGAAGTACTCTCACGTGTCTTCAGGCAAATAAAAAAACGCATCTCACATTTCGTAGCTCGTTCTCGGTCCAAATTCTCTGGGTGTGATTTCCAGAGATGGTGGGTAGACATCCAGACGGGGGGTGGAAACCTTTCCGTGAGTGTGACGTCAGAAAGTTCCCTTGTTCAGAATCGCCCATTTGGGCTGTCTTTTTTTCAAACGCGGAAAAGGATCGCAAATGCTCAGTTTACACAGTTCGCAAATTTTAGCCATGGGGGGGGGGGCTAAACAAGGTAGAGGAGCTCACATTAACGTTCAAAAACCTCCGAAAGTTAAAATTTCATGCCATGGGACACTCGCAAGTCCAATTGCACACATAATAAACCAGTCCATTAAACATGGACAATTGTGCCATCACCATGGAAAGTTGCCAGGGTTACACCAGTATTTAAATCAGGAGACAAAACAAAACAAGGGAACTATCGGTACTATAAGTATTTTGCCAATCATTTCAAAAAATGCAGAAAAATGGGTTACTACACAGCTAACTGAACACCTTAACAATAGTGAAACTACTCTTCATCCTACAGAGTTTGGGTTTCGGAAGCATCACTCCACAGAGACAGCCACTTGCTATTTTCTAGAAAATCTAAAACATCTACTAGACCTTTGTCGGTGCTGTGTTCCTTGACCTGAAACGTGCTGTTGACACTATCAATCATACTGTCCTTCTTGACAAATTAATACACTTTTATTTCTCTAACAATGCCCTCTGCTGGATGAAATCCTACCTGTCGGACAGAAAACAAGTTGTACAGATTGAAAACTCACAATCAATTTTACTCACTTGCTCAGCTGGAGTCCCACAAGGCTCAATATTGAGACCAATTTAATTAATTTATATGTCAACAATTTACCAAATGTTTGTAAGAGTGTAAAAATGCAATTATATGCAGATGATACAGTATTGTATACTCATGCAAAAACAAAAGCTGAAGCTGCCGCAGTGCTCTCGGGTGCCATGGTACCAGTGTCCCACTGGCTCCATGACTCTGGCTGCATCTCAACACTAAAAAAACAGTCTGTATGTTTTTCTCCCGACAGCCAGCAGGGGGCGAGCAACCATCTGTGTTGGTCAATGGGGAGAGACTTGATGTGGTTGAACGTTTCAAATACCTTGGTGTAGTTTTTGACTCTAATCTAAATTTTAAACAGCATGTTAAAAAAAACAACAACATATAATTAAATTAAATCTGTCAAACTTCAAACATATACCTTATCTGACGACAGAAAGGCTGATTCTGCCATGATATTCAGACACATATCTTACTGCTGTATGACATGGTCTCATACATCAGAGGCCATCCTGAAGCCTCTAAAGTCCCTCTTCAAAAAAAAACCCAACACACTTGACAAAAACCCTCTACAGTATCACTATTGTAATATCTTAAGTAAGTATAATATTTTGGATCTTGAAAGTTATCAGGTATTTATGGATGCGTGCCTTATTATTCAAGTTTGAAATGGACTCGCTCCTCCACCATTAATGAATTTTAGAAGAAAAAAAAACTACTAACACGAGAGCATTAACCAGACGAGACTCTAACATACAGAGCTGCAGGACCAAATTTGGCCAAATGGTGAATTAAAGACAAGTGCAAGATTTAACACATGTACATTTGGACTTAGCTAATTATCTTTACATTTTGAAGTTAAAACCATCAAAAGATATCCAAACTATTTGTGTTTACATCACCTCCTCATGTGAGACAGTTTTGTAGTCTCAGCTTTTGCATTTGATAATTAGGTCAGTGTCAATATTATTATTATTCATGGCTGGCCTATTATTAATATTTGTTTGCATTGTGTTATTAGGGCCTACTTACAATATATTATAGCCTAGTACAAAGCTAATTAACCGTATACTTTTAACTGATAGATCTTGTTTTAAAGGCACACAGTGTAACTTTCCTGTCGGAGGATCTGCCATCTGCTACTTTATGAAGATCTTATTGTTTTGCCTGAAATGTTCCAAAAATAGCCTGTCTCCAATATCCATGAAGATGCCACCAAGCCAAATGCAGGTTTGCAGGTCAGATCTGCGTAGAGGCGAGCCCACACACAGTAAGAATGCATATTTTTTGAGAAAAAAAACAAACACTTGGCTGTAGTCTATGGCTGTAATTGAATAAATGCAACATAGATACATTTTATGCTATACTGTGGACCATTCCAGGCAAATAAATAACATCTCCATGGAGACAAGGCTGGTAACAGTTATACTGCACCTTTAAAAAAAAACAAGATGGTATCACTTACAGTATACATTTTATCTGGTGATTTTATCTGGCATTCCTTATACTACTTTTGGGAAATTCAAACCATTTAATATTGTGTTTCATTCAAAGCTTTTGTAGTTTCAAAATGATTGTCATTGTCACCAATTTAAAAATAAATACTCCTCAATATGGTGCCTTTAATTCCAGTACAACAAATACATAAAATGTATAAATTCATATTCAAATTTTGTAACTTTTCTAGGCAAGGGTCCGTCAAAAGGCTTTTCTTTGGGGATGTGATTGCAGATGTAAGGTAGAGCTGTTTAAAGGTCCCATGGGATGAAATTTTCACTTTCTGAGGTTTTTGAACGTTAATGTGAGCTCCCCTACCCTGTTTAGGGCCCCCCCCCCATGGTTAAAAGTTGCGAAATGTCTAAACTGAGCATTTGCGATCCTTTTCTGCGTTACAAAAAATCGGAGCTCAAACGGGCGAGTTTGAACAAGGCACCTTATTGACGTCAGATCGAAAAAAGAAATGCAAATGCAGTTCCACCCCCGTCTGTCTGTACTCAGCGTCTCTGTAAATCACGCCCAGAGAGTTTGGACTGCGAATGCGCTAGGCAATGCGAAATGCCTTTTTTTTAATTTGCCTGGAGGCACGTCCGAGTGTTTCTAGGCTCGGAAGTCCTTTATCTGAGCCTCTGGACCTTTGAACAGCAGTGGTTTAATTTTATTTTATGTGGAAATGTGTTTATTTTTCAATGGAACGCTTCAAATCTCTCCCCCCGTGCAAAAACAAGGAAATGGATCAGAGAGCGCTCAGAGCAGAGAGCGGAGCGTTTGGCCACGCCACCACCCTCTACTATTGGCCAGCTTTTTTCTCCTCATTTGCATTCAAGCAACAACACCCATTATAGAGTGTTCAGAGTGACAAAAATTACTCTTTCTCATCTTATCTCTGTTTCTGAGTGTTGATTTTGAAGAAGGATTCATTTACAGTATTAGGGAACCATTAAGGAGCCATATAAAAGCATCAAGAAGTACCATGTCATGGGATCTTTAAACTCATACTGTGAAACATTCGAGCAGAGCACTGACATATTGAGGGGGACACTGTGGAGGTTGTAAGTATTTGGGATTACGTCTCGACCGCAGACTGGACTGGTCTGAGAATACAGACCTGAGAATACAGAAAGGGACAGAGCAGTCTGTACTTCCTCAGAAGACTGAAGTCCTTTAACCTCTGCCAGAAGCTCTACCAGACAAAGATCTCCAGTGTTCTCTTGAACGCTATGGTCTGCTGGGAGGAAGCCCCAAGAAGAAGGACACCGTGCGGTTGGATAAGCTGTATATCTATCCATATCCATAAAAACATGCAGATGAGGGACTCGCCATCAGAAAAGTTACACAATGCATCTTTAAAATGAAAATAAAAATGACAGAATGTCTGTGTTTGGTGCACACAGACATGTCTGATCAGGTGCAGATGACTCAGATGTTTGTACAGATGTTTGGATGTCATGGTGGAGCTGCTGCCAGTGTCTGTGGTGAAACATGTCCCTGTGACTCTCAGGATGAAGTGATCCACATTTGATTTGGTTTAACCCTTTCACACTTCTTTACACAGTGGCTAGCATTCCTGCCTCACAGCAAGAGGGTTCTGGGTTTGATTCTATGTTCAGGTGGGATCTTTCTGTGTGGACTAGATCCAGACTAAACCAGGATTAAAGTAGGTCTAAACCAGGACCAGGACTAAACCAGGACTAAACCAGGACTAAACCAAGACTAAACCAGATTAAACCAGGTCCAAAACAACAACTAAACTGGAATTAAACAAGGAACAAAACCAGGTCACATCAAAACCAGGACTAAATGAGCATTAAACATCTCTAATGTTTAACCCAGAGACACTGTAGGATGGGTCAAATGCAGGTTTAAGCCAGAGACACTGTAGGGTGGGTCAAATGCAGAGGATGAATTTGAAAAAGTCCTAAATTAGCTCATTTTGTTCTCAGATGAGGACATGGAGGGTTTGTGTTTGTCACTTGTGAGTTTGTGATCACTGGTGAGTAACACGTGAGGCACACTATTACAGTAAGCGTTATTCACTATTACAAAACTGCTCCAGTTATCACAGTATTTGTACTTCAATAGCAAAGGTGTGAGCTGTATCAGGAAATTAATAATAACACAATTGTAGTTTGGCAAAATTAGTCTTTGTATATCATCTATGATTCAAATACAGTGGTACCTCACCTTACGAATGACCCAACAAACGAAAATTTCAAGTTACGAAACGCCTTCACGGTAAATTTTGGTCTCTAGATACGAAAGAAAATTCAAGTTACGAAACGCGAAATCTCAAAAATTCAAATAATGCGCGCTCAGTCACACACATTATACGCTTTTCTCAGACTGGATTTAAACTTTTCTCACATTTGTCTCTCGTTTAAACACTCAAACTTTCATAGATTTTCAACAAAATTATTAATAGTGAAGTGTGGGGGAGAAGGGGGAGGGGGGAGAAGACTGCGCTCTGACACGTGTGATAGCGCACATCACCCGGCGCGGAGCTGACAGCAGGTCTAGACCAAGGTCTAAACCTAGACTGGACCAGGACTAAACCAGGACTAAACCAGGACTAAACCAGGACTAGACCAGGTGGATTAAAGCAGCGAGGAGGGGACTGCACGCAGTCTGAGCGCATGAACGCATGAACGAGACCCATGCAAGAGCCACAGTGGTCTAGACCTCCTCTAGACCTGACCAGGTCTAGAGGAGGTCTAGAGGAGCCGCGGTGGTCTGGACTAAACCAGGACTAAACCTGGACTAAACCAGGAGGAGCCCGCGGCTCTTGCGTGGGTCTCGTTCATGCGTTCATGCGCTCAGACTGCGTGCAGTCCCCTCCTCGCTGCTTTAATCCACCTGGTCTAGTCCTGGTTTAGTCCTGGTTTAGTCCTGGTTTAGTCCTGGTTTAGTCCTGGTTTAGTCCTGGTCCAGTCCAGGTTTAGACCTTGGTCTAGACCTGCTATCAGCTCCGCGCCGGGTCATGTGCGCTATCACACACGTGTCAGAGCGCAGTTTTCTCCCCCCCCACACACACTTCACTGTTAATACATTTTGTTGAAAATCTATGAAAGTTTGAGTGTTTAAACGAGAGACAAATGTGAGAAACAAACAGAACACAATGTTACACTATAAAAAAAGTTACACTATTAAAAAAAAAACTTGGATCGGGGCCTTGGAACGAATCAGGCTTTTTCCATTGAAATAGCTACTCAACTTACGAATTTTTCACGTTACGAAACCACTTCTGGAACGAATTAATTTCGTAAGGTGAGGTACCACTGTATATTGAAAAAAGGTTGTAAATGGTGCTGACTGTAAATAAAAATAAACTTGCAATGTGATTATATCAGATAATATTTCTGCATTTGTCTTTAAAAGGCCCATATTACTCTATTTTCACATCTCTGTTAGAATGTAGGTTTCTCATCACAAACAGACCTGGAATTTTGTTTTGTTTCATTCACACATGTTCAACACACAAACCCTGCAGATTTAGGCTATTTTCTTCTTTCAAACAGAAAACACTCAGGAAGTGCTCCACTGTGTTTCTTAATTCCATACAACTTCACTAGAATACTTTCAGCCTGGAATTTGGCAAGCTCTACTAAACAAAAGGAGCGGATAACTTGAAAACTACCACTTCATGACATCACAGGGTGGAACAGAGCATTTTGAGCTTTGGACAGACCCCAGGTCCATTTTTGATGAGTTAACATTCTAACATGACTTAAAATGCGTGAAGAATCCCTCAGTCGTCCACGTAGAATCCATGATAAAAGAAGAAATTCAATTTGTCAACTGGACAAAGTTTGTTTGGTCGAAAACGTTTCGCCGCTCATCCGAGAGGCTTCGTCAGTTCTGGTTCGAGTGCTGGTTAGACACTGTTTATATCTAGCTGCAGGGAGGAGCTAACTATACTGAAATCATTCTGAAACTATCTCAACTAAATTAGTTGAGATAGTTTCAGAATGATTTCATTTCAACTAAATTAGTTGAGATAGTTTCAGAATAATTGTACTTAATGGTACTTCTTGATGCTTTTATATGGCTCCTTAATGGTTCCCTAATACTGTAAATGAATCCTTCTTCAAAATCAACACTCAGTGCATGAGAAATAGATAAGATGAGAAAGAGTCATAAATATCTCTCTCAAACCCTTTATTCTGGGCGTTGTTGCTTGAATGCAAATGAGGAGAAAAGAGATGGCCAATAGTAGAGGGTGGGGGTGTGGCCAAACGCTCCGCTCAGAGCTGATCAGCTGATCCATTTCCTTGTTTTTACACAGGGGAGAGATTTGAAGCGTTCCATTGAAAAATAAACACATTTCCACATAAAATAAAATTAAACCACTGCTGTTCAAAGGTCCAGAGGCTCAGATAAAGGACTTCCGAGCCTAGAAACACTCGGACGTGCCTCTAGGCAAATAAAAAAACGCATTTCGCATTGCCTAGCGCATTCGCAGTCCAAACTCTCTGGGCGTGATTTACAGAGACGCTGACTACAGACAGATGGGGGTGGAACTGCATTTGCATTTCTTTTTTCGATCTGACGTCAATAAGGTGCCTTGTTCAAAATCGCCCGTTTGAGCTCCGATTTTTTGTAACGCAGAAAAGGATCGCAAATGCTCAGTTTAGACATTTCGCAACTTTTAACCATGGGGGGGGGGGGGCCTAAACAGGGTAGGGGAGCTCACATTAACGTTCAAAAACCTCAGAAAGTGAAAATTTCATGCCATGGGACCTTTAAAGCTCACAAAAGTACATTTTGCGTAATATAGAACCTTTAAAATGTTTCCATAGAAATGTTATTGGTTTTCCTGGAATGTTCCACAGTATGGCATCAAAGTTTTCTATCTCTACGGACACAAGCAAGTGGCAGACCTTATTATCTATGTCTCAAATAAAGACACTGCAAAGTCTAAGGGAATCTGTGGGAAGAAGGGCTTCATTTTGCATGATGTTTTCTGTCTTAGCCAAAGACAGTGAAAGTGAAAGATAGTGAATAGATGATATGAACTATGGGGTTATCTGGATTAAACAGAAAGTACAGTGTGTACCAGGAATGCCTCATGTGTCGGAGCTTGTTCTGTTGTTACTCAATGTTCAACAAGTCCAAACTCTCTTGTGGAAAGAACCTCACACTACAAACATGGTGTGGAGGTTATTTGAGTCCTCATTGACCAAATTTCACTAACAGTTCACAAGCATATTCACAACCTTTCAACTTTAAGGAAAATTAACGTTTTTTTTACAATCTGAGCCTTCTTTCGGCAATAAAACAAGTAGTTTTACTCACCCATAGCACTTTGGTGTCAATTGGAGCAGTATCGCAGAACTTATGTTGCGCCGTTCTGTTCTACTAATGATCCCGTATCCGTTAGCGTGAGTGCTCGGGGCACTGATTTGCGGTGTCCAAATAACACAAACTTTAGCACTTTTCAAATCACAGAAGATCGCTGTGTCAGGGTAGACTTTTAGTAGATTCCAAAACGGCCTGAAACCCGATATCGCAACAGAAAAGTAAAGTTCAGAGCGGTGTTAGCTTCTTTCAGACTAGCGGTGTTTACAAAACAGCTGAGTTCACGCATGCGCACTGTCCTCTCTGATGACGTCATCAAATGAAACTATAGCTGGATATCGGGTTTCAGGCCGTTTTGGAATCCACTGAAAGTCTACCCTGACACAGCGATCTTCTGTGATTTGAAAAGTGCTAAAGTTTGTGTTATTTGGAGAGCGCAAAGTAATGATACAATACCATATGATATGAGCACCATGTTAACGGATACGGGATCATTAGTAGAACAGAACGGCTCCAACATAACTTCTGCGATACCACTCCAACTGACACCAAACTGCTATGGGTGAGTAAAACTACTTGTTTTATTGCCGAAAGAAGGCTCAGATTGTAAAAAAAAAAAACGTTACTTTTCCTTTAAGTCAGTGACTTTTTTACACCAGGTCAGACTAACATGCCACCTGCTATCAGATCAAACACAGTTTTCTAAAATGCAGTAACAATAATGATTCCAGGTACAACATGACATGACAGTGATTCCATTTCTTCATGGCTGCAAACATCACAGTACAACGCCTCTGAGTGACTACTACATTTGTCAGTGTGAAACGTGTTTAGCAACACTCGTGCTAAAAACACATTTTGCATGTATTAAGTGAGTTATAAGCAGTACTCGAGTTGAGGGGGGATGGGGGGGTGGTGGCATCCCCCCTGTGGGAAAAAATAGTCAAAATCATCCCTCTTCTAAAACGGGCATCCCTTCTTCCATCCCTTATGGCATTTTATCAATCAGGCATGAAAATCCCTAAACTTTTGGCGAATTTCGCCGTTTTTAAGTCAAAATGGCCAGTGCGCTCCAGCTTCCAATCATGTTGCAGCATAATTACGCACCGATATGCGCTCCCGCCAATCATGACGATCGCCGCTGTTGTGTTTGCGCCTGTTCGCCGATCAGCTGTGAGCCTGATATTTACACGGCATTTCTAAGAGAAGAAGAATCCTTAACTTGCTACGTTAATGCTACGTAAGAAGGAACTCTTGCCTCGGGACACGGGATACGTTCGGGATTATGTCCTTTTCTCCGGAGCTCCGGATTATTAAAGACAACACGGCAAACTGTTAGAATGGATCTGACCGCATTCTTATGGGTGAGTCATATTATCAGATTATTTCTGCATCTATTTCGGCACTAAACCAGGACTAAACCAAGACTAAACCAGGACTAAACCAAGACTAAACCAGGTTTAAACCAGGACTAAACCAAGACTAAACCAGGTCTAAACCAGGACTAAACCAGGTCCAAACCAGGACTAAGCCAAGACTAAACCAGATCTAAACCGGGTCTAAACCCGGACTAAACCAGGACTAAACCAAAACTAAATCAGGTCCAAACCAAGACTAAGCCAGGACTAAACTGGGACTAAACCAGGACTAAACCAGGACTAAGGTGTGTGTGTGTGTGTGTGTGTGTGTGTGTGTACGTGTGTGATAACATATATCCTGTGTATTATTGAATTATTGAATGATTATATGGACTTTTTGTTATAAAAGCATTTCCATTTTAACAAAGTACCTTCTAATTCTGCCCTGCCCTGAAACACCACAGTGATGTCAGTGATGGGGGAGAGCTTAGCTTAATGCCCCCCCGTTGGTGAAAAATTTCACCATCCCCCCTGGTTTCATTTTACAACTCGACTACTGGTTATAAGTGCATCAGTACAAAAGTATCGTAACCAGTGTAAATCTTGTACTTCACATGCAGTTAAATCTGAGCTGGTCAAAACTACACAAGTTCAGATAGTTGTATATGGAAGCATGATAGGATTTGATACATCTCATATTTTAATTCATTACTTTATTTGTATGACAGAACAACTTTAAATGACTTTGGTTGTGAAGTGTCCACTAAATCCTCAGTCTGATGGAGGTGAAAAAACAAGTTTTACAGTGAATATTTTACATTCTTGAGAATCCTTGAAGACGATCATGTTCAAATGTCCAGAGTCAGATTAAGGGTCAGAAATCACATGTTTCAGACTGAATCCTTTTACTGTCACAATACAGCCAAGCGCACAGCCCCAGTGGACAATTATAATGTTCTCACAATACTACTGTACTGTACTGGGCAGTACGGCAGGCTAATACTTGAGTTAAAGGTGCATCATGGAACTTTTCTGCGGCTCTCTTGTCACTATGGAGATTAGAGCTTGTAATGTAGCTAGTCCATTACAAGGGCCTGGAAAATGAGGAGGAAACGAGAGGCAAGGTTTTGAGGCGTTTATTGGTTGTGAATGAAGATTCCTTTGATGGGTGCCTGTAAAATAAAATAAAATAAGTGCACTGAAGTAACAAGTGAGTGAGTCAAAATGGGTACTTACCTCATGCTAGGGTGCGCGGGCTAAAATAGTCCCCAGGCAGCGGGAGCCCTTTAAGAAGGTTCCGGGGCAGGTGGCCATTTTGTATGAAGAGGGGTGCGCCAAGATTTTAGAATTCTTCTATTTTTGTATTTTTAAAAGAAAAGTAAACACTGCTAAATTAATAAAGAATATATTTGTTTACTAATGTATTGAATGGCTATTTGAGCACTGTGGGACAGAGTTATCTTTTTAAATATTGTGGGTAAATTGCAGCCAGGTGGCGTAATTAGAGGGAGGGCTCACCCAATTAAGGGAGGGACCTTTAAAAAGGGCCAGCCTCACCTTTGTGGAAAGAGGTGCTGCATGTGGAGATTGTTCTGTGCTGTTTTTTAACTTTTATATCTTTGTACCTTTGTAAATATTTTTCATTTTTCTTGGTGGACTGTTAAATAAATGCACTTTTGGATTCTTCATCGACCCCTGGCTCAGCTCTACTCTGTTCCTCCGACCGCAAAGTTGCTATCAGGACGTTACAGAGCTGAATTGCGAATTGAAAATCAGTTACTAATCGATACCAATACTAGTATCATACTCATTAGGGTGTCTCACTGACGGGACAGAAATTAACCTTTTCTGAATGTCTTTAGAAGGATGTTCAGCTGTATCAGAACAAGTATAAGAGCTCATAGACTAGACTCCACTGAGGGATTACACAGAATGTGCTACCATTTAGACTTAGACAGAACAAAAAAAAAAGTTAAAAATCACATTCTACTGTCTGAAGAAAGAGTGTTTTCATTATTATTGTGGGATTGAGATCAGTATTGAGTATTGAGTGTTTTTCTTAGTGCTGAAATTGAGTGTGAAATTTTAGTATAGTGATAACACCATCAGAGGTTATTCGATTGCCATTGCAGGAAAGATGCACAGTATGGTATTAAACTCATGTGTCTTGCATTAGTGAAGCATTGGTTCATCAAAACCTGTCTGTGTTAAGTCAATGTGAAACATTCCCCGAGCATGTAATATGCATCTCCATGGGGCTCCAACTAACACAAACTTCAATGGTAGCACTTTTCAAATCATAGAAGCTCGATGTCTTTAGTCTACGATTTCGTTTGGTCAAAAGTGAGCGACTGTAATCCGAGATTTAGCCATAGTTTCAAGTAGAAATGAGAACGCCAGTGCGCATGCGCGGAGTGTGCTCTCAGCTCCCGGGACCCAAACATGGAATGCAAAGCTGTAAACTATGGATAAATCTCGGATTACAGGCCACTTTTGATTCAAACGAAATCGTAGACTAAAGACATCGAGCTTCTATGATTTGAAAAGTGCTAAAGTTTGTGTTATTTGGAGCCCGCACGGGGCATATTACATGCTCGGGGAATGCCCCGAGCTATGGCTATAAGTCGCGCTAGGCTAACGGCGTTAGCCTAACGCTAATCTAAAACATCTCCGGAAATGCTCCATATGACACCAAAGTGCTATGGGTGAGTAAAACAACTTGTTTTATTACCGAAATAAGGCTCAAATTGTAAAAAACATTACTTTTCCTTTAAACTCATGTGTCTTGCATTATTGAAGCATTGGTTCATCAAAACCTGTCTGTGTCAAGTCAATGTGAAACATTCCACGGCAAGCAATAGCATCTCCATGGGGACAAGCAGGCGGTGAGAAGTTCAATGCTTTAAACTGCAAATTATATAGTTATATATTTAGATAACTGAGGAAAATATGTGGAAAATTTGAAATCAGCTTATTTTTAATCAAAAGCTAGAATGTCGTTCCATTTCCATAGACGAGAGTTTTTTGGGCTTTCACATTAGAATAAACACAATCCCTCTTTCTCTCTCCCTCCTCCTCTTCTCTCTCTTTCTCTCTCCTCTTCCCTTTTTCTTTAAATGGATGTAACTTCTTCAGTTTAGTCTTTTGTAAATAACAGGGGGTCTGAATGAAATGTAATGACAAAACATTTGGATGGAATAAAGTTATGTTAAAGGAATAGTTCGGTTTTTTTTACGTGAATCTGTATGACATCCCCTTCAGCAGTGTCGTGCATTAACACGCCTATTATTATTATTAGCCTGTTCACTTGTAAACATCGCCACTTACAAGTGAACAGGCTAATAATAATAATAGGCGCGCAGTGAGAGGACTCGAGAGAAAATAGCACCAAGCAATTTAAATTGCTAACTTTTTCGTGTGCAATTGTTTTGTAACGCAAATATATCACTATTTGACAAATACTGTTTTGAGAAGAAAAACAAGCTTTATTAAATGTCTCGGTTAACTTGCCAGACCTACTTTCATCAGTGCCAGACCCGGGGCAGAACTCGGCTCAGAGGACACTGTCAGGGGTAAGCCAGTGTTAATGCACGACACTGATGAAGGGGATGACATACAGATTCACATACCCCCCCCCCCCGAACTATCCCTTTAAAGGTCCCATGGCATGAAATTTTCACTTTCTTAGGTTTTTGAACGTTAATGTGAGCTCCCCTACCCTGTTTAGGCCCCCCCCCCCATGGTTAAAAGTTGCGAAATGTCTAAACTGAGCATTTGCGATCCTTTTCTGCGTTACAAAAAATCGGAGCTCAAACGGGCGAGTTTGAACAAGGCACCTTATTGACGTCAGATCGAAAAAAGAAATGCAAATGCAGTTCCACCCCCGTCTGTCTGTACTCAGCGTCTCTGTAAATCACACCCAGAGAGTTTGGACTGCGAATGCGCTAGGCAATGCGAAATGCGTTTTTTTATTTGCCTGGAGGCACGTCCGAGTGTTTCTAGGCTCGGAAGTCCTTTATCTGAGCCTCTGGACCTTTGAACAGCAGTGGTTTGATTTTATTTTATGTGGAAATGTGTTTATTTTTCAATGGAACGCTTCAAATCTCTCCCCCCGTGCAAAAACAAGGAAATGGATCAGCTGTGGGGTCTGAGCTCTGAGCGGAGTTTGGCCACGCCCCCACCCTCTACTATTGGCCATCTTTTTTCTCCTCATTTGCATTCAAGCAACAACGCCCAGAATAAAGAGTTTGAGAGTGACATTTATGACTCTTTCTCATCTTATCTCTGTTTCTCATGCACTGAGTGTTGATTTTGAAGAAGGATTCATTTACAGTATTAGGGAACCATTAAGGAGCCATATAAAAGCATCAAGAAGTACCATGTCATGGGATCTTTAAAAAAAAAATCAATCCTTCTTTCTCTCTTTCCACCTCTTCACTTTCCCCCCATCCTGTTTACTATCTCATCTTCTCTCAGTTTCTTTCCCCCTCCTCTACCTCCCTCCCTCTCTCTCCTCCCTCTCATCCCTTTTTCTTTTCCTCCTTCTTTCTCTCTCATTGTCCCTTTCCCCCTTCTCTTCCTCTTCTTTCCTCTTTCTTTCCTGTTTATGTCAAAGGGAGAAATTCAATTTGTCGACTGGACAAAGTTTATTTGGTCGAATATGTTTCTCAGCTCATCCAAGCTACTTCTTCAGTTCTGGCTAGAGTGGTGGTGGACACTGCTTATAACTAGCTGCAGGGAGGAGCTAACTACAATAAAATGACTGTGAAACTATCACACCTATTTGTTTTCAGTTTCTGTCTGGGTTCTTGTTAGCGTCATCATTCAGGGCCATAATGGACCTCTGGACCTGACCTGGCTAACCCTATTGTTTTCTTCGTTTGTTATGATTTAGGTTTGAGAATAGAGTTATAGATGGGAGACAAATTGTGTCTGAGCCCTCCATTTCTGTTCAAGGAAGGGTTCTCTTTTTTGACAAAAATAGCCTCTTTAACTCCCCTCTCAAACCAGTTCTTTTCTCTGGCTCAGCTCATTGTCCTCAAAGGAGTGGCACGTGGCTTCTAGGTGGAGATGTACATCAGATGAAGGTCCACTCTGGCACGCCCGTCGATACATTCTCTTGTGAAGTGGCTGTTTTGTTTCTCCAATGTAGCGCTCACTGCAGTCTTCACTACACTGAATGGAGTAGACCACATTGCTTTGTTTGTGGCTCGGTGTTTTGCCCTTTGGGTGGACCAGTTTTTGTCTTAAAGTGTTTGTGGGCTTGAAATAGACTGGGATTTCATATTGTCTGAAAATCCTCTGTAGTTTTTCAGAAACGCCGGCCAGGTAAGGAATAGTTACACCCTTTCTCCTGGGTTCTGATTCTCTGTTGTCTTGTTTCTTGCTCGTGTCTCTTTTAGTTTTGTTGAAAGCCCATTAAGTATATCCACAAACAGAGAGGGCTTTCTCCATATGTTGTTCTTCTTTCTCCTTTCCCTCTGTCCTTGTGGGAACCACTTGGGCCCTGTGTTGTAATGTCCGAATAACTACCAGTTTGTGCTGCAGTGGGTGGTGTGAATCAAAAAGCAGGTATTGGTCCATGTCTGGGCTTCCTGAAGACCTCTACTTGGAGTCGCCGGTCTTCTATCGTTACTGCACAATCTAAGAACGCCAAAGTGTTGTCCTTGGCATCTTCACGGGTGAATTTGATGTTCGGATCTACAGAATTGATATGTGCAGTAAAAGGTTGATTTTTGAAATCAACCTTTTAATTTTGATTTTTGAAAAATTATCAACAACATAATGATACCAATGTGTGGGAGGAGTGCCTGGATATGAGGCCAAGGCACTCTGTTCAAATTGTTCCATGTATAAGTTAGCCATGATAGGGGAGACCGGTGAGCCCATCGCACAGCCATGGATTTGCCTGTAGAAGTTTCCTCTGAACTGGAAATAGGTGGTATTTAAACAAAGGCTACGTTCACACTGCAGGGCTTAATGCTCAATTCCGATTTTTTTGTGAAATCCGATTTTTTTGCGAGGCCGTTCACATTTCCAGTTAAATGCGAATTGTATGTGATCTCCAGTGTGAACGCTAAACTCCCCAAAAGTGTCCCGCATGCGCATTGGAGGACACGATGACGTCACACGCAGCGAACGCGCTCAATGTTTACGGAAGTAGCCTAAAGTTGCTTTCGTACCGGAGCCAAAACATGTACAGCTTATTTGTTTTAAGGAGGAGAAGGACAAGGTTTTTGGCCACAGCGTTTTGCGGGGCAGTGGCAGCAACGTCTGCAGAAAGGAACATGTGGGTGCGGAGTCACAGGCAGGAGGGGTGGGATTGCTACGTGCTTCGCCGCTTCACTGATATGAGTTTATATACTATTTTCGCATGACGAGAAGAACGTTTGTGCACATTTGTGAACGCCTACTTGTACCACTCTCATTGGAGGAAACACACTCAGGTCGGATGAATGCGACCTGGCCGTTCAGACTGCAGTCGCATGTCAAAAGATCGGATATGTATCGGATTTAGGACCACATATCCAAGTGGCCTGGATCGCATTTGAAAAAATCGGATCTGTGTCGTTCACACTGTCATTAGAAGATCAGATACAGGTCGCATAGAGGCGAAAAAATCGGATTTGGGTCACTTCAGGCTGCAATGTGAACGTAGCCAAATTTCCAGCAGTTGGCAGATTTGTTTGGGTGAAAGTTTGGTTCTCTCTTATAGCTTGGTATCCTGTAGTAGTCTCTTTCTCGCTGCCTGCACCGCTACCGATGTAGAGATACAAGTGAAAAGAGAGGTCACATCAAAGGAAACCATTGTCTCATCCCGGTCAAACTGGAGAAACTTGACTTTGTTCACAAATTCAGCTCTGTTCTCAATGCGGTGCTCTGTGTTACCCACCAATGGAGCCAAGATGGTTTTTAGGTGTTTGGCCACATTGTATGTGATGGAGTCAACGCTACACACAATGGGTCTGAGCACTCTTCCTGTTTCCTTTCCCTGTTTCCTCTGCTATTCTTTCTCTCTCTACTTTCTCCCTCCCCTCTGCCCCCTTCACTCCCCACACTTTTGCTCTCTCCTCTTCAGTCGATCCCCCCTTCTCGCTCGCCTCTTCCCTCGTTCTTCCCTCTCCCTATTCTTTCTCTCTCTTTCTCCTCTGTCCCTTTACACCTCCACCTCTCTCTCTTTATCTCCTCTTCTGTCTACTCCCTCTCTCTCTGTCTTTCCCCCTCTCTCCCCTCTTTCTCTCCCCCCTCCCTCCCTCTCTCTTTTGTGTCAGATGGAGCTGGTTCTGTGAATGACTCATTTCCTTTGAACCCGTGACCCCATGGTGAGTGGGCAGTTCTGAGCCCAGTCATCTTCCAGGAATTCTCTCCCCTCCTCTCGGGGTAAGTAGATAATACAGCACAAATCCACTGTTACTGAACAAATGACCAAAGTAACATCTAAAAATATCACAATTAAAGCCACAACTTCTCGGATGGGGGTTATTGCATTGCCTGGATGTGACACAGTATGACATTAAACATGGCAAAGGAGAAATTCAATTTGTCAAATAGACAAAAGTTTATTTGCTCGAATACGTTTCTCAGCTCATCCAAGCTGCTTCTGCAGTTCTGGGCAGATGCTGGTGGACACTGCCTATATCTGCCTGAAGGGAGAAGCGAACTGCAATGAAATTACTCTGAGACTGCCACACCTATGTTTACAGTTTGTTAGTTAGGTAGGTCTATTGAATATGCAATGAGTGTGGGATCTTGTTAGTATAACCATTCATGGGCGGGTTTTCACACCTCTGGACCTGACCTGCTGCCCGATTGTTTTCTTTGTTTTGATTTAGGTTTGAGGATAGAGTTATAAATGGGAGACAAATGATGTCTGAGACCTCCATTTCTGTTCAAGGAAGGATTCTCTTTCTTGACAATAATAGGCTCTTTAAAGGGATATGCCACCCCCAGGTCAAATTTGGGCATCTCCCCACAGTCCAGAGACTAAAACAAGTGATGAAAAGCGTTTTCCTGCTCACCCAGCCATTGTCCGAGTCTGTCAGCACTGACCGCCGCGCGAGCTGCTGCTCCTCCGCCTTAGACTGGAGGCTAACGTCGCCAGAGAAAGATTTCGGCCAAAAGGAATTAATTTGCTCGATGCTTTTCCCAATTACTTTCTGTGTAGTGCGCATTCATATCGAGTGCAAATAAATGTGCAAATCAACACGGAGAGCTTGACTTGGTCATTTTGGGTGGGAACTATTTTTCAGTGCGGAAGGACATGGCCGAATCACGCACCACGTTGTGCAACAGGGGAACTCCCTTCCCGGTGCGTAACTGGGATTCCCCTGGCAGCGTGCTGCGTGATTCGGCCATGTCCTTCCGCACTGAAAAATAGTTCCGACAGACTCGGACAATGGCTGCGTGAGCAGGAAAATGCTTTCCATCACTTGATAACAGGAGAAGTTCAATTTGTCAACTGGACAAAGTTTGTTTGGTTGAAAACGTTTCGCCGCTCATCCGAGAGGCTTCGTCAGCTCTGGTTGTTGTACTGGTTAGACCCTGCTTATTTCCATCACTTGTTTTAGTCTCTGGACTGTGGGGAGATGCCCAAATTTGACCTGGGGGTGGCATATCCCTTTAAATGGTTCACGTCCTATTTCACAGACAGAACATTTATGTTGAGCATGGACACATGCTCCTCCAAGGTCCATAAAATCACTTGTGGTGTCCCCCAGGGTTCCATTTTAGGCCCTGTACTTTTCAACTTATACATGGTCCCTCTTGGCGACGTCATCAGGAGACATGGAATCAACTTCCACAGCTATGCAGATAATACGCAGCTTTACATCTTCACCAGGCCAATGGATGCTCTTTTTAACTGCATTCTAGATATCAAATCCTGGATGGCAAGAAACTTTCTCCAGCTTAACCAGGACAAAACTGAGGTTTTAGTCATCAGTCCTGAGGCTCAGAGAGAGAAACTTTTATCAAAACTACAAGCACTCCTCAAGTGAAAAACCTGGGTGTCATTTTTGACTCTGAGCTGACTTTTATCCCACACATCAAGAACATCACAAAAATAGGTTTCTATCACCTAAAAAACATAGTCAAAGTCCGCCCTATTCTCTCTCAGGCCAATACGGAGATACTGATGCATGCTTTTGTCACCAGCTGTATAGACTCCTGTAATGCCCTGCTCTCTGGTCTTCCCAAAAAGAGTATTTCAGGTTTGCAATTATTACAAAATTCAGCAGCACATGTCCTGACTAGGACCAGAGGGCGGGACCACATTACACCGGTCTTAAAATCACTGCATTGGCTCCCTGTGAGTTTCAGGATAGATTTTAAAGTTCTTTTACTGTTTTTTAAATGTCTTAATGGTCTTGGGCCTTCTTATCTTTCAGAACTGCTTTTTACTTACTTACGCTTGCAGACCCTGCGCTCCTCCAGCAGCAGGCTCCTGGTCATTCCAAAAGTCAGGACACACACTCACGGAGAGGCGTCTTTTCAGTACTATGGCCCTCATCTATGGAACTGCCTGCCGGAGGACCTCAGGGCTGCAGAGAACGTTCATGTTTTTAAAGGTCCCATGGCATGAAATTTTCACTTTCTGAGGTTTTTGAACGTTAATGTGAGCTCCCCTACCCTGTTTAGGCCCCCCCCCCATGGCTAAAAGTTGCGAAATGTCTAAACTGAGCATTTGCGGTCCTTTTCTGCGTTAGAAAAAAACACAGCTCAAATGGCCGATTCTCAACAAGGCACCTTATTGACGTCAGCTCGAAAAATGCAGCTCCACCCCCGTCTGTGTCTCTACTCAGCGTCTCTGTATATCACGCCCATAGAGTTTGGACTGCAGAGGAGCTACGCAATGTGAAATGCATTTTTTTATTTGCCTGGAGGCACGTGCGAGTGTTTCTAGGCTCGGAAGTCCTTTACCCGACCCTCTGGACCTCTGAAACAGCAGTGGTTTAATTTTATTTTCTGTGGAAATGTGTTTATTTTTCAATGGAACCCTTCTCATCTCCTCCTCCGCGCAAAAATGCGGAAGCGGGAGCCAGCCAGTCTGAGCCAGAGCGCACAGCTGCAGAGGAGAGAGTGGAGAGTTTGGCCACGCCCCCACTCGCTACTATAGGCCATCTCTGTCCTCCTCATTTGCATTCAAGCAACAACGCCCATAATGGACTGTTCCAGAGAGAGATGTATGACTCTTTCTCATCTTATCTCTCTTTCTCATGCACTGATTCTTGATTTTGGAGAAGGATTCATTTACAATATTAGGGAACCATTAAGGAGCCATATAAAAGCATCAAGAAGTACCATGTCATGGGATGTTTAAGAGTGGGCTCAAGACTCACCTGTTTAGCTTGGGCTTTGATTGAATTTGGTTGTCTGTTTGTTTTTCATTTTGTTCTTTCGTTTGTTTGTTTGTTTGTTTGTTTGTCTGTTTGTTCATCTGTTTGTTTGTTCATCTGTTTGTGTGTTGTTGTTTTTTTTGTTTTTTTCTCTGTTGGCAGCACGGTGGCTGAGTGGCTAGCACTCATGCTTCACAGCAAGAAGGTTTGGGTCGCCCGGGCCTTTCTGTGTAGAGTTTGCATGTTCTCCCCGTGTCTGGGTGGGTTTCCTCCGGGCACTCTGGTTTCCCCCACCAACCCATGCTCCATAGGTAAAATCCTCCAGCTTGTGTCCTGACCAAGACTAAACAACAAAATCATGGGGATGGTTGCCGGGTCAAATGTAGAAACAATTTCTCCTATGTGAGATCAATAAAAGTCAATCTTCTAATCCTTAATCACTGTAATGCGCTTTGTGTTACATTTTGTATGAAAAGCGCTTTATAAATATTGTTTGATTGATTGATTGATTTAACTCCTCTCTTAAGCCAGTTCTTTTCTCTGGGTAAGATCTGTAACTCACTGTCCTCAAAGGAGTGGCCCATGGCTTTTAGGTGGAGATGTACGGCACCTTAACGTGGTGGAAGGTTTGAGTGCCCGAATGATCCAGGATGCTATGTTGTCGGGGGCTTCATGCCCCTGGTAGGGTCACCCAAGACAAACAGGTCCTGGGGGACAGGTCAGACTAAGAGAGGTTCAGAACCCCTTATGACGAACACTAAAACAAGGCCAGATACGTCGCCCGGATTGGCGTTACCGGGGTCCCACCCTGGAGCCAGGCTTGAGGTGGGTGCATGCCAATGAGCGCCTGGTGGCTGGACCTTACCCCATGGGGCCCGGCCAGGCTCAGCCCAAAAGACCGTGGACCCACTACCCACAGGAGGATCCATAAGGGGCCGGTGCAAAGAGATCTGGGCGGCAGTCGAAGGCAGGGGCCTCAGCAACTGGATCTCCGGGAGACTAGCTCTGGGGACATGGAATGTCACCTCGCTGGGGGGGAAGAAGCCCGAGCTCGTGCGGGAGGTTGAGTGCTATCGAATAGGTATAGTCGGCCTCACCTCCACTCACAGCGTGGGCTAGAGGTAAGATCTTAAGCCCGAACCCGACCCGAATTTCGGGTCGGGTTCGGGCCTAAAATGTCAATCATTGCTTCGGGTCGGGCTCGGGCTCGGGCCGGGCTTCTCTCTCGCTGACTTTTAAAAAAAATAAATATATGTTTATAAAAATGTATAATAAAACGATGTGTGGATACTAAACTAAGGAATACTTGTTTTAAAATAAATAATTTGGATAAAACAGAGAAGGCGCTGTAAGGTAATTGCTATTTAACTATTAAACAGGAGCCGCTCTTAATAATCTTCCCCTCTGCAAGTCCGCATCTATTTTGACCTGGTATCTCCAATATGGAGGAGCAAGAAGTTAAGGATAAACTAAAGACAGGAGAACTGAAAAGACAAACACGCACCGGTAAGAGTGAGGTGTGGAAAAGCTTCAAATTGATTGTTGAAAATGCTACAGAAACTTGCGTTGGCTTCGCTGAATGTAGTCAATGTGGCGCTTTGCTTTCATACGAGAGCAAAAAGACTGGCACCTCGACGTTCCCTCTCCGCGCCTGCGCAGTTGCGCACTGCTCACACATTCTCAGCGCACAAGAAAACCTCTGCAGCACAGGGATGAAAGAGTTCCGCTTTTTTTTTCAGCCGCGGGGTCATCTGAATACGGGGGAATCGTCCAGTATTCAGAAACAAAAGTATGTGTCTCGTATTAAACTTCTACCGGTGTAAGCCACGAGCACGCGCAAGCCGCGAGCACGCGCAGCTCTTTCCGCGTGTACCGGGGGTGCATGTCGGATGTCGCGCACAGGGTTCCAAGGAGCGCTCAGGGAGTTAGTGTGTTTGCTCAGACACATAAAACATTAGGGGGAACATTCGACGCTGAGCAGGCATTTAAACAGCTGTACTAGCAAAATTGATGATCGTCAAACATCTATATTATCATTTGTTTCAAAAAAACGCCCCTCACAAATAAAATATGAAATTTCGGGTTTGCTTCGGGCTCGGGCCTGCAAATCAAGTTAATTGGTCGGGCTCGGGCCGGGTCGGGCTTTAATACCCGCGGGCCGAGTCGGGTCGGGCCGGATTTTTTAGGCCCGATCTTACCTCTAGCGTGGGCTCTGGAACCCAACTACTTGAAGGAGGCTGGACTCTCCACTTCTCTGGCGTTGCTCGCGGGGAGCGGCGGCAAGCTGGTGTGGGCCTGCTCATTGCCCCACAGCTCAGCCGCTGTGTGTTGGAGTTCACCTCGGTGAACGAGAGGGTCGTGCCTTCGGGTTGGGGACAGGCCTCTCACTGTTGTGTCGGCCTACGGGCCGAATAGCAGTGCCTCAAAGAAATTCTGGCAAACCGTCCAGCGCCTCAGGAGGGGGAAGCAGTGCTTCACCAACACTGTTTACAGTGCGGGTGGGGAGCTGTTGACCTTGACTGGGGATGTTATCGGCCGGTGGAAGGAATACTTGGAGGATCTCCTCAATCCTGCCGTCACGTCTTCCGAGGAGGAAGCAGAGGCTGGGGACTCGGAGGCGGACTCATTCATCACTCTGGCTGAAGTTACTGATGTGGTTGGAAAGCTTCTCGGTGGAAAGGCCCCGGGGGTGGATGAGATCCGTCCTGAGTCTCTGGATGTTGTAGGGCTGTATTGGCTGACACGTCTCTGCAACATCGCGTGGCAGTGGAGGACAGTACCTCTGGACTGGCAGACCGGGATGGTGATCCCTCTGTTTAAGAATCAATCAATCAATCAATCTTTATTTATATAACCCTTTACAACACCAATGGTGACCAAAGTGCTTTCCAATTATAAACAGAAAATACAGCAATACAAAAGACAGAACATTATATAGAATAAAACAATGTAAAACAATAAATAGTAAAACACACAGTGCAGAAAAATTACGTGCCACAAACTATTAAGTATTAAAAGCCATTTTAAATAAATGTGTTTTGAGACAAGATTTAAAAAGGTTCAAATCAGTGATGTTACGTAGCTCAAAGGGCAGATTGTTCCACAGTCTGGGACCAACCACAGAGAAAGCTCGATCACCCCAGTGTTTGAACCTAGCTCGGGGGACTTCCAAAAGAAGTTGGTTATTTGACCTTAAAGTGCGATTTGATTTTCGGACAAATAAAAGCTCAGTCAAATAACAAGGTGCTAAACCATTAAGAGCTTTAAAGAAGGTGGACCGGAGGGTGTGTTCCAACTATTGGGGAATCACACTCCTCAGCATTCCCGGTAAGGTCTATTCCAGGGTGCTGGAAAGGAGAATTCGACTGATAGTCAAACCTCGGATTCAGGAGGAGCAGTGTGGTTTTCATCCCGGCTGGGGAACACTGAACCAGCTCTATACTCTCCATCGGGTGTATGAGGGTGCATGGGAGTTTGCCCAACCAGTACACATGTGCTTTGTGGACCTGGAGAAGGCATTCGATCATGTCCCTCATGGGGTCCTGTGGAAAGTGCTCTGGGAGTACGGGGTTCAGGGCACTTTGTTAAGGGCTGCTCAGTCCCTGTATGACTGGAGCAAGAGCTGTGTTCACATTGCCGGTAGTAAGTCGGACCTGTTTCCGGTGCATGTTGGACTCCACCAGGGCTGCCCTTTGTCACCTCCGGCAGTCATGGGCCGGAGGGCTTCCGGTTTGGGAACCACAGGATCTCATCTCTGCTGTTTGCGGATGATGTTGTCCTGATGGCTTCATCGAACTGGATTTGCCTGTAGAAGTTTCCTTTGAACTGGAAATAGGTGGTATTTAAACAAATTTCCAGCAGATTGACAGATTTGGTCAGGTGAAAGTTTGGTTCTCTCTTTTAGCTTGGTATCTTGCAGTAGTCTCTTTCTTGCTGCCTCCACCACTACCGATGTAATGATAGGAGAAGACCGGTGACACACTGTACAATACACAATACTTTGCCTGGAAGAATCCATGACTCATCGCTGTACCAGCGAGTGAGTCTGGTAACGCTTGGTCCAAAATGCGCTGCGGTTGCGCGTAGACAGACAGCTAAGTGAACCAATCAGAGATTGCGCCATCTTGATTCAAAACTGAGGCGGAACTTCCGCTCGGGGGCACTGACGTCACCATCTTTAAACGAATCAGAATCGCGGAGTCCGTTTGTAACCGGAGGAGCGAGGGTGGATTGAGGGTGTCCAAATGGTATCGCGGTGTATAGGAAATACAGAGAGATATCATTTGGCTGGCCAGGTAACACAATACCTGCTTTTTGATTCAAACCACCCACTGCAGCACAAACTTGGAGTTATTCGGACATTACAACACAGGGCCCAAGTGGTTCCTACAAGCACAGAGGGAAGGGAGAAAGAAAAACAACATTTGCAGAAAGCCCTCTCTGTTTGTGGATATCCTAAATGGGCTTTCAACAAAACTAAAAGAGACAAGCACAAGAAACAAGATAGCAGAGAATTAGAACCCAGGAGAAAGGGTGAAACTACTCCATACCTGACTGGTGTTTCTGAAATACTACAACTACAATTCCCATTTCTCCCTCTATCCTCAAACCTAAATCAAAACAAACAAAGAAAACAATAGGACAGGTCAGGTCCAGAGGTGTGAAAACACCCATTATGGCCATGAATGGTTCTGCTAACAAGACCTCACACTCTACTCCACTGCATATTTAATAGGCCTACCTAACTAAGAGAAACTGTGAACAAGTAAGTGTGGTAGTCTCAGAGTAATTTCATTGTAGTTCGCTTCTCCCTTCAGGCGGATATAAAGCAGTGTCCACCAGCGTCTGCCCAGAACTGAAAAGCAGCTTGGATGAGGTGCAAAACGTATTCAACCAAATAAACTTTTGTCCAGTTGACAAATTGAATTTCTCCTTTTGCCATGGATTCTACCTGGACGACTGAGGGATTATACACACGTGACATTAAATGTATCTATCTTGCATATGTTCAATTACAAGTGGTTTTATTGCTCAAACTAATACAGTGGTACCTCACCTTACGAAATTAATTCGTTCCAGAAGTGGTTTCGTTCCAGAAGTGAAAAATTCGTAAGTTGAGTAGCTATTTCAATGGAAAAAGCCTGATTCGTTCCAAGGCCCCGATCCAAGTTTTTTTTTTTTTTATAGTGTAACTTTTTTTATAGTGTAACATTGTGTTCTGCGTCCTGCGTCCTTTTCTCACATTTGTCTCTCGTTTAAACACTCAAACTTTCATAGATTTTCAACAAAATTATTAATTTGTGAAGTGTGGGGGGAAGGGGGAGGGGGGAGAAGACTGCGCTCTGACACGTGTGTGATAGCGCACATGACCCGGCGCGGAGCTGACAGCAGGTCTAGACCAAGGTCTAAACCTGGACTGGACCAGGACTAAACCAGGACTAAACCAGGACTAAACCAGGACTAGACCAGGACTAGACCAGGTGGATTAAAGCGCCGCGCGTGGGTCTATTTCCTGGTTGCGTTTCGAGTCACAGCTGAGGCGAGCCGCTGCTCTAGACCTGCCCGCGTAAGGTGCTCACAGAGCGGCATGGACAGAACCGTGAGGTCGGCCTCTTCAAGACCTCCAGGCCGGTGACCGGGACAATCCCCGGACCCATGCCCGCTTAGGGAGCTCTTAAGGCGGGCTGGCAGTGTCCCCCTGGGTCCCTGGATGTCTGGGGCTCCGCGCCTGGAGGGGCCCTGGAGAGCAGGTCTAGACCGCGGCTCTTGCAGGCGAGCAGCGGCTCGCCTCAGCTGTGACTCGAAACAAAACCAGGAAATAGACCCACGCGCGGCGCTTTAATCCACCTGGTCTAGTCCTGGTCTAGTCCTGGTCTAGTCCAGGTGTAGTCCAGGTTTAGTCCAGGTTTAATCCTGATTTAGTCCAGGTCTAGACCTGCTGGCAGCGCCGGGTCAGCTGTCACACATGCCGCTATCACACACGTGTCAGAGCGCAGTCTTCTCCCCCCTCCCCCTTCCCCCCACACTTCACTATTAATAATTTTGTTGAAAATCTATGAAAGTTTGAGTGTTTAAACGAGAGACAAATGTGAGAAAAGTTTAAATCCAGTCTGAGAAAGGCGTATAATGTGTGTAGCTGAGCGCACATTATTTGAATTTTTGAGATTTCGCGTTTCGTAACTTGAATTTTCTTTCGTATCTAGAGACCAAAATTTGACGTGAAGGCGTTTCGTAACTTGAAATTTTCATTTGTTGGGTCATTCGTAAGGTGAGGTACCACTGTACTGTGAGAGTCTAAACTAACCCTCTAGTCTAAACTAGATGGTTAGAATTACATAGAATTAGACCCCAGGGAGACTCAGGGAGGGCATCTGATACACATGGAGGGCATCTGACACTGTTTGTGGATATCTAAACTACAGAGTTAGCAGCTTTAAAGACCCCATGGAGCCACAGGAAGGGCATCTCAGGGACATTTCAGAACATGTTTATAGAGCTCTGAACTACAGGGTTAAGAGCTTTTACACAAATAAGACCCCATGGAGACACAGGAAGGGCATCTGACAAAGAGGACATTATATATTACAGTTGTAGCCTTTGTCATTTTGCATAACTTAAAACCACTTCAGTAATTTCCATGTAATTTCCAGTCATTAAATCTGATATTCAATATTCAAATAAACTTGTTATATTAACCACAAATGTTCTTCTTACTTTGGTCACATCTGATTGGACAAGAGCCTCTACCTGCCCAGGTGGAGGCGAGTGCTGCATTGCAATTGGCTGAGAGCTTGATAATAGCTCGTCCTACTTCCTGATTTGCACAGAAAGCACTAGGAGCAAGCGGCCGGACAGTTAAACAGAGGAGGCGTCTGAGCTGAAGAAACACCAGAATCTGTGAGTTTGTGGTTAGAAATATGCTTAAAGATGTGGAAAGGTTTTGAAATGTGTGAGTTTGAACAATTTGTTTCCTCAAAGATTTTTGTTTTTTTGGAAATACTTGGAATTCCTTTGTGCAGTGGTGAGATCAGTCATTTATCATCTTGGAATTTTGTGCTTTGTATCAGCTCGGTTTACATTTCTGCTAAAATATGAGTTTAAATGTAGTCAATAAGTAAAGTTAGCTGGTCTTAAAATGAAGTATAACATGACTGCATTATTTGCTAGATACATTTAGGTATTTTTTGTAGTTTCACTGAAATTTGAATTGAAATATTTTGAAACTTTTAACATTTAATTTTTTTATGTTATGTGACCTCCAAAGTAATACACTGGCCAACATTATTGCATTGTTTCACCATTTAGATTCATTTTGGCCAGTACATTACTGATGGCAATTTTGAAGTCAAATGAAATATTTGAAATCTAATTACAACAATTAATGGACTAATGGTGACTTGTCGATGATTTAAAACAGAGGTCTTCAACAGGGGGGTCGCGACCCCTAGGGGGATCGCGGAGGTACTGCAGGGAGGGTCGCGAAATCTTTTTTTTTCACTTTAAAATAATATAATTTTATATTTTATAGTGTAAAATACAGTATTAACCTGTGTATTATTTCCTTGTCTTGGATGTACCATAACAGAGTAGCAATGTTTACATGACAATAAGCTCAATTTAATATAAAACACAATTCTATGCCGTATATAAAGTAGGGGGTCCCTGGCCCAGTTCGCCATCTGTTTGGGGGTCCCTGGCCTGAAAAACGTTGAAGACCCCTGATTTAAAAAATAACAACTCTTTGATCATTGTAATTGCTGTCTGAATATATGTCTGAAATACAGGCTCTAAAATACACTGAATTAAAGGGCGCATGTTACATTATTTTCTAATCTATGTTCTAATGTTGTTTCCTTATCACAAACCGACCTGGAGTTGTGTCGTTTCATTCACACATGTTTAATGCACAAACCCTTCATATTTAGGCTGAGTTATTCTCTCAAACTGAAAACACCCTATTCCACTTTGTGATGTCATGTACAAGAAGTGTTCCACTGTATTAACTCCATACACTTTCACTAGAATCATTTGGATCATTTCAGCCCTGGAATTTCCAATCTCTACTAAACTAAAGGTAAAAGGTGCTGTTCATTTAAAAACTACCACTTCATGAAATCACAAGGTGGAACAGAACATTTTGAGCTTTGGGGATGTACAAACTAATAATAAAGGGTTACTCAAACATGTGTGAATGAAATGAAACACCGCTCTAGATGATGTAACAACATTATATCATGACTTGAAGCTCACAACAGTCCATTTGTTTGTTTGTGCAATACAGGTCCTTTTTACTAGTTGACTACAAAAATAATTGTTGCAGTCATAATTTAACCCATCTTAACACCATTGGCAATAATATTTAAAGGAGAATTAACGTTTTTTTTTACAATCTGAGCCTTATTTCGGTAATAAAACAAGTTGTTTTACTCACCCATAGCAATTTGGTGTCATATAGAGCACTTCCAGAAATGTTTTAGATTAGCGATATCCGTGACGCGAGTTCTCGGGGCATATAATTTATGCCCCGAGCATATAATATATGCCCCGAGCGGTCTCCAAATAACACAAACTTTAGCACTTTTCAAATCATAGAAGCTCAATGTCTTAGTCTACTCTTTCCTTTGAGTCAAAAGTGGCCTGTAATCCGAGATTTATCCATAATTTACAGCTTTGCGTTTCATGTTTGGATCCCGGGAGCTGAGAGCGAAATAAACTGTGACTCCGCACATGCGCACTGGCGTCCTCATCTACTCGAAACTATGGGAAAATCTCGGATTACAGGCCACTTTTGACACAAACGAAAGCGTAGACTAAGACATTGAGCTTCTATGATTTGAAAAGTGCAAAAGTTTGTGTTATTTGGAGACCGCTCAGGGCATATATTACATGCTCGGGGCATATATTAGCGATACGGCTATCGCTAATCTAAAACATCTCTGGAAGTGCTCCATATGACAACTTGTTTTATTACCGAAATAAGGCTCAGATTGTAAAAAACGTTAATTCTCCTTTTTAAGTAGTACACTATTCTTCATTCTCCAGCTGGAGTCAGTTCAGGTCATGTTCTCAAGTTCTATGTATTTACAGTGTGCGACTTAGTAGTTTGTAGTTTGTGTCATTGAAGAGATGTGCTGACAGAGCTGTACTGTACAAGCATGTGCCTGTCTGAGCCCAGAGGGAATACAAACTCATCACTACAACATGAGTCACTTCTGAAGTAATACTAGTAGTACTACGAAGAGTATATACCTTGTAAGTTGTGGTTCCTCTTCCCACTGTGAGTAACTCTAAAAGGGATCAAAGCTTTATGTTAACAAAAGGGCTGTCAAAGTAACGAAAATCAGATACTAATCAGTACTAACTAAATTCATTTGAACAGGTATCAATAGTAAAAAAAGTCAAATGTTTCTGAGTGTCTTTAGAATGATCTTAGAGCACATAGACTATTATACGCCCATGGACCACTGTGGACCACTGAGGGATTACATGGGAATAGAAAAGCAAGTACTACCGTTTAATGTTGAAAATCACAGTATATTTAAAGAAAGAGTGTTCTTACATCATTGTGGTATCGGAGTATCAAGTTGATTCCTTAGTATCGAAATAGAGTGTGAATTTGTAAATTTTAGTATCGTGCACTAGTGGACAATGAAATGATCTGAATATTTTTTTTCTATTTTTTTCTCTCTAAACTTGGAACTAAACCAGGATTAGAACTGGACTAAACCTAGAACTAAACCAGGACTAGATCTGGACTAAACCTGGAACTAAACCAGGTCTAGAACTGGACTAAACCTGGAACTAAACCAGGACTAGATCTGGACTAAATCTGGCACTAAACCAGGACTAGAATGGGACTAAACCTGGAACCTAAACCAGGTCTAGAACGGGACTAAACCTGGAACCTAAACCAGGTCTAGAACGGGACTAAACCTGGAACCTAAACCAGGGCTAGATCTGGACTAAACCTAGAACTAAACCAGGACTAGAACTGGACTAAACCTGGAACTAAACCAGGACTAGATCTGGACTAAACCTGGAACTAAACCAGGGCTAGAACTGGAGTAAACCTGGGACTAAACCTGGACTTAAACCAGGACTAGAATGGGACTAAACCTGGAACTAAACCAGGACTAGAACTGGACTAAACCTGGAACTAAACCAGGACTAGAACTGGACTAAACCTGGAACTAAACCAGGACTAGAATGGGACTAAACCTGGAACTAAACCAGGACTAGAACTGGACTAAACCTGGAACTAAACCAGGTCTAGAACTGGAGTAAACCTGGGATTAAACCTGGAACTAAACCAGGACTAGATCTGGACTAAACCTGGAACTAAACCAGTGCTAGAATGGGACTAAACCTGGAACTAAACCAGGACTAGAACTGGACTAAACCTGGAACTAAACCAGTGCTAGAATGGGACCAAACCTAGAACTAAACCAGGACTAGATCTGGACTAAACCTGGAACTAAACCAGGGCTAGAACTGGACTAAACTTGGAACTAAACCAGGACTAGAACTGGACTAAACCTGGAACTAAACCAGGTCTAGAACTGGAGTAAACCTGGGATTAAACCTGGAACTAAACCAGGACTAGATCTGGACTAAACCTGGAACTAAACCAGGACTAGAACTGGAGTAAACCTGGAACTAAACCTGGAACTAAACCAGGACTAGAATTGGAACTAAACCTGGAACTAAACCAGGACTAAACCTGGGACTAAACCAGGACTAGATCTGGAACTAAACCTGGGATTAGAACTGAAAGGAAGAAGGTTTTTTTTGTTTGTTTGTTTTTTTGTCTTTCTGTATAGTCCAGGGGACAGTAATGCTGATATGATTTCAGTTTAATGGTGAACTAGTCCTTGTTTGGAAGTGTCAAAGTAAACTCTCAGGTATTCTTTAAGTTTTGGCTCAAACTAAATATTGTCTGACTGACTATAGACTAAACGGTGCACACAGATATCAGTCTGTCTCTGGTCTATAGTGACAGTAGAAGTACATGGCCTCTCCCTGTGTTGTGTTTAAGTCAATAGAAAACGTCACAGCTCCATCGACCATCTGTTTCCTTTGTGACTAAACACAGCTTCAGGGTCCAGGACCAGACAGACCCAGCTCAGTCAGACTTCAGCCCCATAAAGGCTCCCTGAACACTGCTATGGACATGTCCCAGTCTGCTGTAGAGCTTCAAGGCAGAGGGGACCAGGGGACAAAAGAGGTGACGCCACAAAGCTTAAGGGAAAAGTAACGGTTTTTACAATTTGAGCCTTATTTCGGTAATAAAACAAGTTGTTTTACTCACCCATAGCACTTTGGTGTCATATGGAGCACTTCCAAAGATGTTTTAGATTTGCGGTTAGCCTAGCACAACTTCTAGCCATAGCTCGGGGCATATAATATATTCCCCAAGCATGTAATATGCCCCGTGCGGGCTCCAAATAGCACAAACTTTAGCACTTTTCAAATCATAGAAGCCCGATGTCTTAGTCTACGATTTCGTTTGAGTCAAAAGTGGCCTGTAATCCGAGATTTATCCATAGTTTACAGCTTTGCGTTTCATGTTTGGGTCCCGGGAGCTGAGAGCACAGTCCGCACATGCGCACTGGCCTCCTCATCTACTCGAAACTATGGCTAAATCTCGGATTACAGGCCACTTTTGACCACACGAAATCGTAGACTAAGACATCGGGCTTCTATGATTTGAAAAGTGCTAAAGTTTGTGTTATTTGGAGGCCGCAAAGTAATGCCCCGAGCACTCAAGATACGCTACAACATAACTTCTACGAAACTGCTCAAAATGACACCAAACTGCTATGGGTGAGTAAAACTACTTGTTTTATTGCCGAAAGAAGGCTCAGATTGTAAAAAAAAACCGTTACTTTTCCTTTAAGTAGAAATAGGAAGTAGTATTTGAAAAAAATACATTTCTTGGTAATATTATTTTAGTTTGTTTATCTTTTTGACTCTTGTGAGCTTTAAGCCATGTTCTAATGCTGCTAAATCATCAAACACAGACCTGGACTTGTTTTTCATTCACACATGTTTGAGTAATCATTTATTATTAGTCTGTCTACATCTCCAAAGCTCAAAATGCTCTGATCCACCTTGTGATGTTATTAAGTGGTAGTCTCCAAGTCAACAGTTCCTTTTACCTTTAATTCAGTAAAGAGCGAAAATGTTCAGACTGAAATGATCTAAATGATTGTGGTGAAGCAGGTTCAAAATGCAGTGGAGCATTTCCTGTATTAGCACATGACATCACAAGGTGGAACAGAGTGTTTTATGTCTGACAGAAGTCAGTCTAAATGTGCAGGGTTTTTTGTGTTTAAACATGTGTGAATGAAGAGAAAAAGAAAAAAAACAACTCCAGGTCTGTTTGGTGATGAGGAACATTAGAACATGGATCAGAAAATGGCATCGTGTGGACCGTTTAATCGCTGATTTAGTTTTGGTCTAGTTCAGGTTTAGTCCCAGTTTTTATGTAGTGTAATGTGTCTTATGCATTTGACCCATCCTTCAGTGTCTGAATTAAGGTTTTGTACAATTTGAGCCTTATTTCGGTAATAAAACAAGTTGTTTTACTCACCCATAGCACTTTGGTGTCATATGGAGCACTTCCAGAGATGTTTATAACTTTATATCCGTAACGTGAGTTCTCGGGGCATAATAATATATGCCCCGAGCGGTCTCCAAATAACACAAACTTTAGCACTTTTCAAATCATAGAAGCTCAATGTCTTGGTCTACACTTTTGTTTGAGTCAAAAGTGGCCTGTAATCCGAGATTTATCCATAATTTACAGCTTTGCGTTTCATGTTTGCATCCCGGGAGCTGAGAGCGAAATAAGATGCGCACATGCGCACTGGCGTCCTCATCTACTCAAAACTATGGATAAATCTCGGATTACAGGCCACTTTTGACCACAGGAAAGTGTAGACTAAGACACTGAGCTTTTATGATTTGAAAAGTGCTAAAGTCAGGGCTCTCAAGTCTCACGCATTGAGAGTGTGACACACGCAATTCGACGCGCTCACACGTGGCATTTCTCACTCTGAATTTTATTTTATTTTTTTTGTGCCCAGAAAATCTGTGTGGCTCAGTTTATGCAGGCACCCCCTCCTCCCCGCCCCGCTCCCCGGAAAAAAATCTCAGTTTCAGCCAATCCAAAAATAGATTGTTCTGTTGTTGGGCAGACTAGTTTCAGCTGCTAAGCGCACACAGCGACTGACGGTGATGATAAAACAAACTGAGAACCATCAGGTAATAATTTCATTTATATAACCCTCATTAGTTGCTTTGTAATTTCCGCTCCTCGGAAATTACGCAGTCTCACGCACGACCCCGCTCAAAACTTGAGAGCCCTGGCTAAAGTGTTATTTGGAGACCGCAAACATGTGCCCCGAGAATTCGCATTACGGAGATCACAAATCTAAAACATCTCTGGAAGTGCTCCATATGACACCAAAGTACTTGTTTTATTACCGAAATAAGGCTCAGATTGCAGTGGGACTCATCTCCAGATCTTGAGCTAGTCTTGGTCAGGACTGCCTTATCTGGAGGACGTGTTGTGCATGTTTTGGGTTGATAGAGGAAACCCACCCAGACACAGGGAGAACATGCAGACTCCACACAGAAAGGCCAAACTTCTTGCTGTGGGTATAGCGTGTTATTTGAGCGTTATTGATTGTTGTTTGCAGTGCATTCTGGGTATTGCGAAACAGGACTATTATTATCTGACATTTGCTGTGCACTGCTGGTGTTCTGGTACAAATGTGTGTTCTCTAAAAAGTATTGATCTGTAACGCAGAGAGGACAGGGACACGGGGACACGGACAGAACAGTAAACAGCTGTCCTGTGCTCTGAGTCTGAGAACAAGAGGAAAGCGTGTTTATTGGCTGGATTTCAAACTTCTACTGACGCCTTTAACAACATGACAGAAGGTAGATGGACAATATTTATTTTAACCGAATATTCCACAATCCCAATTTTTGGAGCTTGCGTGTCGTTTCCTTATCAGAACCATAACTGCAATTCTGCTTTGTTTAATTTGCTAGTGGATTACCCTGATAATGTTACTGCTCAAATGGCCTGCACTGTACAACTAAAGAGCAAACAATGCAATATTTTAGCCTTATTTTAACTGCTTCACTTCACAATGTGCTAATAGGTGGAGTTCTTGGTTTAGTCCTGTTTTGAGCAGGGTCAGTCTGGTTTTAGTTCAGTTTTAGTTTTGGTTTAATCCGAGTCTCCAGTTTAGTTCTCTAGCAGAATTTAAGTTTAGTCCTCATTTTGTTCCTTAGTTAGTCCCTGGGTCTCTGGTTTGATCTGGTTTATTTAGAATGTACAGTATTTTACTAGGGATGGTACAAGATCTTGTGCCACAAGATATCGCAAGACAAAATTGACACAAGATCATGCACAGAAGAGAAAAATTATCTTGTGAGGTTTGTTTATATTTAGATTGGACAAAAAATAGTCATGTTGGTGAGTTGTATCTTTTACAGTTCCAAAAAGCAGTACGAGAATGGAAACAAAACTATATAAAATCACATAAATGACAAAATTGTGAGGCTAAAATTGGAAAATGAACTGTGAAATTTATGTATTAAGAATTATGTTAAAATCTTGTCTTGTATCTTGTCTCGTCTTGTGGAAATTTTGTCTCGCTCTGTCCCGAATTATTACAGTTTATATTTTTACTCTTTGTTTTGATTCCTCTTTATTATTATATAAAATTTTGTTGTGTGAGCTACTCTATCCAAGTCATTTCCCATTTCCCATTTGTGGATCAATAATGTCAAAGTGTACATTTAGTCCTGTGAAGTGGTTCGTTGGGATTAGAAGATCTCAAACTACTGCAGAGTTCATAAACGATGGGGTATTAAAGGACAAGTGACTTTAATAAGGATTCTCCGTTTTTATCTCCACCTTCCCTTCCCAAGATGGCGTCCATGGCACCATTCTCGCGCAGGCAGTGGGCCTCTCAGTCTCTTCGCGTCACCGCCAAAGAACTGTCCATCATCCGGGGAAAAGGCTCCATCGCAGAACGCTTCAACAAGTAACAACAATTTTGAAATATGTTAAGACTCTGACTTTAGAAATCAGATACAAAGAAGGTACAATACCTAACTATTTTCTACTGCTAATGCATAATCTGTATTGTAGTCAAATTATATGGGGAAAAAAGAAAAAAAAAAACAGGTTCAACTTTCTCATTTGTTTTGTAGAATTGACAGTATAGATCATACATTAAAGGGATATGCCACCCCCAGGTCAAATTTGGGCATCTCCCCACAGTCCAGAGACTAAAATAAGTGGTGGAAAGCGTTTTCCTGGTCACCCAGCCATTGTCCGAGTCTGTCGCCACTGACCGCCGCGGTATCTGCTGCTCCTCCGCCTTAGACTGGAGTCTAACGTCGCCAGAGAAAGATTTCGGCCAAAAGGAATTAATTTGCTCGATGCGTTTCCCAATTACTTTCTGTGTAGTGCGCATTCATATCGAGTGCAAATAAATGTGCAAATCAACACGGAGAGCTTGACTTGGTCATTTTGGGTGGGAACTATTTTTCAGTGCGGAAAAACATGGCCGTATCACGCAGCACGCTGCCAGGGGAATCCCAGTTACGCACCGGGAAGGGAGTTCCCCTGTTGCACAACGTGGTGCGTGATTCGGCCATGTTCTTCCGCACTGAAAAATAGTTCCCACCCAAAATGACCAAGTCAAGCTCTCCGTGTTGATTTGCACATTTATTTGCACTCGATATGAATGCGCACTACACAGAAAGTAATTGGGAAACGCATCGAGCAAATTAATTCCTTTTGGCCGAAATCTTTCTCTGGCGACGTTAGACTCCAGTCTAAGGAGGAGGAGCTGCAGATACCACGGCGGTCAGTGGCGACAGACTCGGACAATGGCTGGGTGAGCAGGAAAACACTTTCCACCACTTATTTTAGTCTCTGGACTGTGGGGAGATGCCCAAATTTGACCTGGGGGTGGCATATCCCTTTAAAGGACACCTATTGTGCAAAATGGACTTTTCAGAGATTTTAATCATGTTATAGCTGTTCCCTCTTCTCACTGACCCTCTGGAAGTTGTATCTATTTGAGCCATCTTTAATCACTTACTGTATTTTCAAGACACCATACTGCCGATCATGCCCTGTGTTCACCGCCACTGGCATACACCCACTGTGACGTACTCACTGACATTATTTGTGATGATGTTTTGGCAACGTCACCTCCCATTGGGCACATCTTTCTAATGTGGTAGTCTGTGGACTATTTCTTTTAATAAGTTTAGATGACTGTTGCGATTTCAAATGTGAAAATAATAACAAAATGATCCACAGGTGTTGTAGATTTGAACTACAGTGGTCCCTCACTCTATCGCGGTTCACTTTCCGTGGCCACGCTGTTTTGCTGATTTTTTTTTTTTAACAGTGTATCAGCAGAGACATGAGTCACTGGATCCGTAGGAAGTCCAGACCGGGACTAAGACATGAGGACCAGACTGGGACCAGACTGGGACCAGACTGGGACCAGACTGGGACCAGACTGGGACCAGACTGGGACCAGACTGGGACCAGACTGGAACTTGACCAGGATTAGACCAGGATTAGACCAGGACTAGACCAGGACTAGACCAGGACTAGACCAGGACTAGACCAGGACTAGACCAGGTCTAAACCAGGTCTAAACCAGGTCTAAACCAGGTCTAAACCAGGTCTAAACCAGGTCTAAACCAGGTCTAAACCAGGAATGGTCACACAGGGTGGTAGGGACAGAGTCTATGATGTTCTTCCCGAGAGCGCCTGGGTGACCGGAGGTGTGGCCTTTGTTTACTTGCATGAGACGGACCATGGAAGAGCCAAGAATCAACATGGACGGGCCTGACCCGGACGCCGCAGCGGGGGGGGGGCGACACTTGCGCGTGGAGAGGGGACAGTGGGTCTTCCCTTGTCACGCCTAGCGGACGAATCCGGCACGTGCAAGGCCAGATCTCTGGGCGGCACTAGGGCCGTAGTTGGGGAAGCTAGAGAGCAGTGGAGTATTGGCGACACATTGATAGCCATGCCCCGAACTCCGGGGCGGTCTGATTTTGGAGCCGGGGTGAAATGCAACCAACCCTTGTGAGCGCGGGTTAGTGGGGTAAAATCCTCATGGTCCAGGATATTGAATTTATTTGACAAAGCTACATTCATAGTGGAAGAGGAGCGCTTACCATGTCCGCAGCCATCACGGGCGGAGGAGCAGGACAAGCGGTTTATTCGTTTACCTTGTCTACAGTCATTACGGGCTACAACAATCCAGGGGTCTGCCCGGACTGGAGTAGAGCTGATCAGGGCTTTAGACCTAGCCCTCACTGAATCCAATAGTGTTCGTACCTGGTCGGGTGATGAGGGCGGGTGCTCAGAGGCGCAGTGAACCGTGTCAGCAAGTTCGGCACTCTTAGCGGTGGCCTGAGTCTTGCCCAAAATGATATCCAGGTCGCTTTCCACTCGGCTTTCGCACATGAATATGCGTTGTTCCAAAACAACGCATATTCATGTGCACGTGTCCGTGCGCAACCCCCCCCCCCACACACACACACACACACACACACACACACACACACACACTTCACTATTAATACATTTAGTTGAAAATCTATGAAAGTTTGAGTGTTTAAACGAGAGAGAAATGTGAGAAAATGTTAATTCCAGTCTGAGAAAAGTGTATAATGTGTGTGGCGAGGCGTTTACAGCCTTAAAACATGTAGAATAATTGTAAAATATAAAGTTGTCCTACTTCGCGGATTTCACGTATTGCGGGTTATTTCTGGAACCTAACGAGGGACCACTGTATATAACAGGCTCAAGCACAATGTGTGATCTTTAACAACAATGCAAGAGCAATTACAGTATAGAATATAGGAAAGACAATAAGACAATAGAATATAACACTAAATAAAATACAATGATAAACATGAAAAGAACACACAAAACATAAAACAATGCTTAAAACAAACGTAAAGGTCAGTCAAATGTTTCTATCTGCAGAGGTTTTCAAGAAATGTCAATTAAAACAAAAATCTGTCAGTGTAGTAGTAAAATAATTTATAATTATAAGTCCAAAATCCTACTCTATGGACTGATCATTTCTGCTGAAATGAATATTAAATATATATATACAACAGTCAGGGGTGTGTTGAAATGGACTGTTAAAAACATACTAACTAAAAACATTATTTAGCCAAATTCATATTCAGTGCAAATACATGTTTACATTGTAGTTCCATCCTGTTTATAGAGTTGTAGTTTCTGGTTTTGTCTAATTCAATAAAAGAAGGAACAAACAAAAGAGACTATTCTGATCAATTTCCTCCTCATGCAAATTAAATTCCCTTTTTATTTTATGTCTCTTTCTCTGAGGAACATTTTGATGATCCATTTCCTGAGTGTCCAAATTCATTTTTAAAATTTAATTTGAATTTACCCTGTACTATATATTACTCAAGAAAGTCATTGTAATTTTTTAACTGTTTAGCTGTTTATGTAATCTGTCCTTTTTGTCCTTCAGGTATCAAATGGCAGCAGAAGAGGGCAATGCTGAGAAGAAGATAGTGGTAAGTACTTTTTTTTATTTATTTAAAAAGTTACTTAAGGGAGCTGTTCCTGTCTTCAAAACATGAAAAACAGAATTGGTTCATTTGAAATGGTTTGCAGTGGTCCAAAGTTCTTCCTCACTTACCTTATGCGTTCTGAACATCCTAATTATTCACCATGATGAGTTTATAAGTGCATTTCACAACTTTTAGAGCAATGATTAGCATGCTTGCAGTGCACTTCCTGATTCCCTGACAATAAAAACTTTCTAATTGCCTTGTAATTGTGCACATCACTATTATTTTGACCTCAAGAGCTGCTTGTATAATACACTCAACAAAAATATAAACGCAACACTTTTGTTTTTGCTCCCATTTTTCATGAGATGGACTTAAAGATCTAAAATTCATTCCAGATACACAATATTACCATTTCTCTCAAACATTGTTCACAAATCTGTCTAAATGTGTGATAGTGAGCACTTCTGCTTTGCTGAGATAATCCATCCCACCTCACAGGTGTGCCACATCAAGATGCTGATCTGACATCATGATTAGTGCACAGGTGTACCTTATACTGCCCACAATAAAAGGCCACTCTGAAATGTGCAGTTTTGTCTCACAGCAAAATGCCACAGATGTCACAAGCATTGAAGGAGAGTGCAATTGGCATGCCGACAGCAGGAATGTCAACCAGATATGTTGCTCGTGCATTGAATGTTCATTTCTCCACCATAAGCCGTCTCCAAAGGCGTTTCAGAGAATATGGCAGTACATCCAACCGGCCTCACAACCACAGACCACGTGTAACCACACCAGCCCAGGACCTCCACATCCAGCAGGTTCACCTCCAAGATCGTCTGAGACCAGCCACTCGGACAGCTGCTGAAACAATTGGTTTGCATATCTAAACAATTTCTGCACAAACTGTCAGAAACCGTCTCAGGGAAGCTCAACTGCATGCTCGTCGTCCTCATCGGGGTCTTAACCTGACTCCAGATCGTCGCCGTAACAGACTTGAGTGGGCAAATGCTCACATTCGATGGCGTCTGGCACGTTGGAGAGGTGTTCTCTTCACGGATGAATCTCGGTTTACAGTGTTCAGGGCAGATGGCAGACAGCGTGTGTGGCGTCGTGTGGGTGAGCGCTTTGCTGATGTCAATGTTGTGGATCGAGTGGCCCATGGTGGTGGTGGGGTTATGGTATGGGCAGGCATCTGTTATGGACGAAGAACACAGGTGCATTTTATTGATGGCATTTTGAATGCACAGAGATGCCGTGATGAGATCCTGAGGCCCATTGTTGTGCCATACATCCATGAACATCACCTCATGTTTCAGCAAGATAATGCACGGCCCCATGTTGCAAGGATCTGTACACAATTCTTGGAAGCTGAAAATGTCCCAGTTCTTGCATGGCCAGCATACTCACCGGACATGTCACCCATTGAGCATGTTTGGGATGTGCTTGACCGGCGTATACGACAGCGTGTACCAGCTCCCACTAATATCCAGCAACTTGGCACAGCCATTGAAGAGGAGTGGACCAACATTCCACAGGCCACAATTGACAATCTGATAAACTCTATGCGAAGAAGATGTGTTGCACTGCATGAGGCAAATGGTGGTCACACCAGATACTGACTGGTTCTGAGTCCCCAGACCCCCAATAAAGCAACAAAAAAAAAAAAAAAATGCACATTTCAGAGTGGCCTTTTATTGTGGGCAGTCTAAGGCACACCTGTGCACTAATCATGATGTCAGATCAGCATCTTGATGTGGCACACTTGTGAGGTGGGATGGATTATCTCAGCAAAGCAGAAGTGCTCACTATCACACATTTAGACAGATTTGTGAACAATGTTTGAGAGAAATGGTAATATTGTGTATCTGGAATGAATTTTAGATCTTTAAGTCCATCTCATGAAAAATGGGAGCAAAAACAAAAGTGTTGCGTTTATATTTTTGTTGAGTGTATGTGTACTGGGACATTTTACTCAAATCCACGGGGAAAAGTCTAATACAAGCCACCTTTAACTGAATCTATCAAGGACAGAGCTAATACCTGGTTCTGTTTGTAAGCTTTTAAAGTTGCTCCAGACTCATTCATAGTAAATCAGCCCAGTATCCCTCTCCTCTGCTGTAACAGGACTCCTGTGTCCTACCTGATCTGCGCTCATAGACACAGACAGGAAGAGGGATCAGGCGGGGATCTGGAAGTTCATCTCGCTCTCTTATTGATTTAGGGTAATGGTTTCAGCCTTGTTTCTGGAATTGAACAGTAGCCAACAATGGATGAACGGTTTCACCTCAGGTCTTGAGGCTTTTAATATCGAGGGAGGCTCTTGTCTACTAAAAAATATTAAACTGCAGCCATAATTCATATGCAATTTTTTTTTTTCATCTGTTAAAAATGCATGATCTGTGTATCAAAGGATGCAAAGACTTCTGTAATGTCCGCCGCAAACAACATCCTGTCTTCTCGTGTGTGTAAAAGTTGCTAATCCTGTAGTTTAGCTGCCCTCCCCATGTGTTAGATGCCCTCCCTGTGTGTCAGATGCCCTCCCTGTGTGTCAGATGCCCTCCCTGTGTGTCAGATGCCCTCCCTGTGTGTCAGATGCCCTCACATGTCTCCATGGGGTCTTATTCTATGTAAAAGCTGCTGACCCTTTACTTTAGGCCGACTATCTTTCCTTAACATTTAATGCCAAACTGTGGGACATTCCTGGCAAAACATCTCGATGGAGAAAAGTTACGCAGTGCAGCTTTACTTAATGATAAACCTCAGTTTGATGGTTCAGAGTTTGACCCTGCAGTCGCTCGCCCCCTGCACCTCATTTCCTGGACTTATTTTCCCTTTCTCTTCTCTTCTTTCTCTTCCTTCTCTCTGAATCTCTCCCTCTTTCAAGCTCTGTTTCTGATTTTCTGTCCTCTTTACACACCCCTCCTTGCTCTTTCTCTCTCTCTCTCTCTCTCTCTCTCCCCTTGCTCCATTCTGTCGCTCTCTAACACCCCCCCCTTCAGGAAGTAATAGTAGGCGAACAGTTCTTTCCTCCTCTACTCCCTCTCTTTCTCCTTCTTTTCGCCCCTCTCCCTTGCTCTCACCTCTTTTTTTTACCTCTCTATCCTGCCCCTCTCCCCTGTCTCGTCTCTTGCTCTTTTAGTTTCTTTCTCCCTTCCTCCCCTCTCTTCCTGTGCAATAGTAGGTAGACCGTTTTCCTTCCTCCGTTTCTCCCTCCCCCTCTTTTTTCCTTCCTTCCTTTTGTCATTCTCTCTCTCTCTCTCACCCCCCTCCTCTCCCTGGTGTAGATGGGCAGTGTTTCCCTCTCTCCGTCGCTTTTGCTTTAGGGGCTGGGCAGCTCCTCCCTCTGCTCACATCTGGACTCTCTCTCTCTTTCTCTTTCTCTTCTTCTCTCTTCCTCTCATAAGACCCTCTCCGCAAAGCCCGGCTTCTTCGCTCGTCCAGACACTCCTCCAAAGGTTTTCCACTTTTTAATCTTTTCATTCTTTCAAACACAGATCTTCAAATGTGCATGTTTTGACCACATACCACAGGGTTTCCTGTTCTCATCTCCGGCTACCTCTTCCTTTCTGCTCTACTGCACGACTTCTACCTTTCTAACTTTTGACTGCTCGAATATCTGAATGTATTGGAAATTCTTGCATTGACCAGAGATTGGCTTTAAGTTCTTAACTGGTTTTAAACAGCGCCAGTGGGGAGTGTAACAAAGTAAAAGTAGTAAAGTACAGATACCCACATTTTTTACTTAAGCACAGCACTTTACTACTTTTACTTTGTATTTGAGAGCAGGTATTTGTACTTTCTACTCCACTACATTTTTGAATAGGACTGAAAAGTATTTTTAAAATTGCTGCTGAAAAGTCTGAGGGTTTATTTTGAATATGTTCTTGTTTGAGCAAAGAAAAATCTATCCACAAATAAATAAATAAAACCTGCTTGAACAAAAAGATGCATCCAGTTTCTACAATTTGTGGTGACAAAAGTGTCCCAAGATGAACACTGCAGGTTGGATTTGAGGTCTTTAAGTTCACATTTGAGGCCAGTTAAGGATTGTTAATGTTTGAGAGAAGATTGAAATCTGAACTTCTGAACTATTACAAGAATCCCATGCATTTCAGAACATGTTGGGAGAGGTCTGAAGACGAAAGGAGGGGGAGTAAGACTACTGCTACTTTGAAATAATATTACTCAAGGAGAAGTACAAAGTAGTGACTAAAGAGATTTAACTTGTAAATAAAAGTAACTTAAAAGGTAATGTTGGCATGTAACATCTGATTTATAATTTGAAGTGAATATGATGTGAAGGACAAAACGTTAAAGGTCCCATGGCATGAAAATTTCACTTTCTGAGGTTTTTGAACGTTAATGTGAGCTCCCCTACCCTGTTTAGCCCCCTGTTTGGTTGCGAAATGTCTTAACTGAGCATTTGCGATCCTTTTCTGCGTTACAAAAAAAATCGGAGCTCAAACGGGCGAGTTTGAACAAGGCACCTTATTGACGTCAGATCAAAAAAAGAAATGCAAATGCAGTTCCACCCCCGTCTGTCTGAACTCAGCGTCTCTGTAAATCACGCCCAGAGAGTTTGGACTGCGAATGCGCTAGGCAATGCGAAATGCGTTTTTTTTATTTGCCTGGAGGCACGTCCGAGTGTTTCTAGGCTCGGAAGTCCTTTATCTGAGCCTCTGGACCTTTGAACAGCAGTGGTTTAATTTTATTTTCTGTGGAAATGTGTTTATTTTTCAATGGAACGCTTCAAATCTCTCCCCCCGTGCAAAAACACGGAAATTGATCAGCTGAGAGCTACAGCGGAGAGCGGAGAGTTTGGCCACGCCCCCACCCTCTACTATAGGCAATCTCTTTTCTCCTCATTTGCATTCAAGCAACAACTCCCATTATGACCTGTTCTGAGGGAGAAAAATTACTCTTTCTCATCTTATCTCTGTTTCTCATGCACTGAGTGTTGATTTTGAAGAAGGATTCATTTACAGTATTAGGGAACCATTAAGGAGCCATATAAAAGCATCAAGAAGTACCATGTCATGGGATTTTTGAAGGAGCACATTTTCAAAGATGCAAAAATGATACAAACTAAATCAGAGCTGAAGAAAGTGCAAGAAATACAAATGTTCAAATCATTTCATATTGTCACATAAAGCTTTTATCACAATAGACTTGCTCACATTGGGATGAGGAAGCACAACTTTTACTCCTGTTACACTGTACAATATACTATTCAATAAGTATGAAAGTATGAGATCTAAACTACTGTTACATTTACTGATTTAACTTTGTAATTTTTATTGTACTTTTCTAAGAAGTACCACCTCTGATTTAGGATTATGCAGAATAAAACTATATTTTGGTTTGTTTACTGAGGAAATTTTAATTTTTTTTGGTGATTTGCCAGTCGTGACCGTATGGATTCGAGATGTGATTTCAATAGATCTTTTTATAGCCTTAGTTTTTTGCATACACTGTGTTACAGTTTTTCACTTCACGAATATGTGTGAAATGTAAATGAATGTGGAAATGTATGGTTGACTTGTGTATAAAATAACTACTATAAAATGAAACTAAATCAGGACTAGAACAGGACTAGAACAGGACTAAATCAGGACTAAACTGAGATCAAACCAGGCTCGTAACTATCCGAAATATTGAACTTTTTGCCCATTTTCATTTCATGTGGACAGATTACAGATTTGTTGACCTGGTTTATGGTTAATATCTCTAATTAAACAACTATACGTCATCAGGCTGCTCCGCAAGATGGCCGCACTGATCAGTCGCTCCGTGCCGACTCGCTCCTTTAAAGGAGAATTAACGTTTTTTACAATCTGAGCCTTATTTCGGTAATAAAACAAGTTGTTTTACTCACCCATAGCACTTTGGTGTCATATGGAGCACTTCCAGAGATGTTTTAGATTAGTGATAGCCGTAGCTGAGTTCTCGGGGCATATAATATATGCCCCGTTTCATGTTTGGGTCCCGAGAGCTGAGAGCGAAATAAGCTGTGACTCCACACATGCGCACTGGCGTCCTCATCTACTCGAAACTATGGCTAAATCTCGGATTACAGGCCACTTTTGACTCAAACGAAAGTGTAGACTAAGACATCGAGCTTCTATGATTTGAAAAGTGCTAAAGTTTGTGTTATTTGGAGACCGCACGGGGCATATATTACTCGCTCTACGGCTATCGCAAATCTAAAACATCTCTGGAAGTGCTCCATATGACACCAAAGTGCTATGGGTGAGTAAAACAACTTGTTTTATTACCGAAATAAGGCTCAGATTGTAAAAAACGTTCATTCTCCTTTAAAGATCCCATGACATGGTACTTCTTGATGCCTTTATATGGCTCCTTAATGGTTCCCTAATACTGTAAATGAATCCTTCTTCAAAATCAACACTCAGTGCATGAGAAACAGAGATAAGATGAGAAAGAGTCATAAATATCTCTCTCAAACACTATTCACAGCAACACACTATTCTGGGCGTTGTTGCTTGAATGCAAATGAGGAGAAAGAGCTGGCCTATAGTAGAGGGTGGGGGCGTGGCCAAACTCTCGGCTCTCTGCTGTAGCTCTCAGCTGATCCATTTCTGTGTTTTTGCATGGGGGAGAGATTTGAAGCGTTCCATTGAAAAATAAACACATTTCCACATAAAATAAAATTAAACCACTGCTGTTCAAAGGTCCAGAGGCTCAGATAAAGGACTTCCGAGCCTAGAAACACTCGGACGTGCCTCCAGGCAAATAAAAAAACGCATTTCGCATTGCCTAGCGCATTCGCAGTCCAAACTCTCTGGGCGTGATTTACAGAGACGCTGAGTACAGACAGACGGGGGTGGAACTGCATTTGCATTTCTTTTTTCGATCTGACGTCAATAAGGTGCCTTGTTCAAAATCGCCCGTTTGAGCTCCGATTTTTTGTAACGCAGAAAAGGATCGCAAATGCTCAGTTTAGACATTTCGCAACTTTTAACCATGGGGGGGGGCCTAAACAGGGTAGGGGAGCTCACATTAACGTTCAAAAACTTCAGAAAGTGAAAATTTCATGCCATAGGACCTTTAATCTCTGCAATAACCCATGTGCAATACTTATACTATATTATGTGCAATCTGTGAAATACTTTACTTACACTTTATTTAATCCTAGCTGTACCTTTGCATTTTATTACATTATTACATATTTTTTTATTATATTGTTTACTTCTTCCCCTGCACTTTTTGCAACACTTTCCTACCATGTACTATTATTGCATGCTATTAGTACTTCTTGACTATCTTAGCGAGTCAACGGTTCTTCTGATCTGCATTGTTGACCTTGTGTTGATCCTGCATATGACAAATAAACAATCTTGAATCTTGAAAACTAATTCCACTTTTGGACCTGTCCTCCAGCTCTGTTTAGTATACGTGATGTGAACCTAACCTATTGACAAAGGTTTTGCATCCAAATCTTTTTTTTTTTTTCTCCACAGACTGAAAAACCTCTGTCTCTGAGCTCTGGGAATCTGAGCGCTTTGAAAAAACGTTGGGAAGAACCAGAGCAGAGCCAGCACCCTGCCCGGCCCTCGACCCCAGAAAAGCCTCTCCTCCAGCAGGCGCTCCTCGCTCACTCTGCCCCTAAAGCTCCGGTGCCCAGGGTCTGCATGGAGGACACTACAGAGACGCTCCCATCCAGACAGCAGAGTGAAGGAGGCATGGATCCAACTGAGGGAGCACCCAAGGGAGCGTCGGAGCCAGTACCAGAGGGAGAGAGGCCCAGTGTCCCGCTAACCAGCCTCAAGAAGATGTTTGAGCGGGTAAGAGCACAACTATGACCGAAGCTATCACCCTCAAAAATTCTGTGAAAATCTCCAACTGCCATTTACATTGAAAAAAAAAACTAGCTTCAGTTCATAGTGCACATTGGAAACCTATCCAAGTATACACACTTGAAAGATGAACAGACAGACATACTTTTGTATATTTGATATTTTGTAAAATATACTGTACCAAAAAATACTCAGCATAAAATTGAAATACAAAAATAGTTTCTTTAAAGCCCCAGTGTGTAAGATTCGTGGCGCATATGTGGATGGTGCTATTGCACTTTCTGTTTTAGCTACGGCAGACCTCGAGGGTCACCCGGGCGCGTCGTAACGCGGACACAAGCCACGCGCCGCTACTGGATAAATAAAGCGCGGTCCCGTTTATTATTTTTTTTTCTTCTTTTCTCATGAAAACACACATTCCCGATTATGTACCATGACACTCTACACATCAAATGAAACCTTACAGTCTCCTCTTTTTGACTATGCAATTCATTTCCCTGCAAAACAATCACTCCCCGAGCACATGGGGCTTTTATACGGAAAAGCACAAAACGAGGTTAGCTTACCTTAGAATGCTTTGCACAGGTCAAACTCTGTATTTCACCATAAACTTGCTCTCAATTTGTCCGTAAGGATCCAGCGAATAAAATCCAGTAAAACAATTTAGTCCAAAACACGTGTTAGATCCATTACGACGTCTGATCCGGCAGCATGCTTGTGTTGTTTACCCAAAACCACGAGCCTTGCCGAAGGCGAAGGCGGAGCCCAAATGTCCTTCTGCGGCTCTCGTATTCAAAATGGCTGCCTCTGCATGGGGAAGATCCCCCTTTTATGTGACAATATCTAAGTCCAACAGAATACTTTGATTTCATGATGGAAGTGAAAAGGCTTGGAAAACAATGTATTTTTGAATGGGTATGTTCAATTTCAGTAATTAACGGGTAAAAATCTTACACACTGTCCCTTTAATATTTCCATGTGGTCGTAAACTAGTTCCGATACAGATCAATCATTATTTCAAATCTATTCAAGAAGGATCCAATTTTGTCCTACTAATATGATTTAAAAAGATAATAAATCCATTTAGGGTTGAAGTATGGGTTTCAGTACTTTTGACAGCCCTAACACGTTGCCAAATCGTGTCTGCTCCAGCTAAAGACATAACTGGACATAATAATATGTCTGTGGGTGGTCCTCACCTCCTACAGGTGTAACACACACTCAAAATGTGTCTGTGATCTCCATTTAACACATCAGCTAAACCCTGATAAAACCTCTTTCAGTGTTTGATCTAAAATATCTCTACTTTGGTATATTTTAAGTTGAGATGTATAATGAGCAGTCGGTGTTAAAGGCGCTCTACCTTAAACTGAACTCATTCATTTGAAAGAGTTTGCAGAGGTTCCCTTCTGCATTCTGACCATCCTAATTAGTCACCATGATGAGTTTATAAGCATTTTTCACAACTCTCAGGGATATTGTAGAATCTCTCTTTATCCTGTACAGTGGCATCACGCTGGGGATGTTCTGCATGTATCTGTCTGAATGTTCAGTAGTTACCACGGTGGCATGATGCACACATTGGCAAACACTGTAGACCAGGGGTGTCAAACTCACTTTGGTCCGGGGTCCAACCTATTTTGATCCCAAAGGAGCCGGATCAGAAAACTCATGGCAAATATACCCCAAAAATAGCAATAAGTCCAAGTATTTGTGCAGAAAAACACAAATCTATTACAGAAGTCTTTTTTATTTGATGAATTCTTTCTTTTACAAAATATTATAATATTATGAACAACCTGAAACTTTAAGAAAAATGCAATTTCAACACAATATTTTAACATGAACCTGTGCATTTCACAGGATTTAGTCATGCTTTAGTCTTCATTTTTGCTGCTCTGGTGGCGACCACACACAGAGGCGCTGGAGATGCTGCTATGCTAAGCGGCGCAGAAAAGAGGGGCAGAAAATTACCAATATTTTAATAGCAAAAACATCAATTCTACCTGGAGGGATTGAGGGGCTGAGGGATTCTACACAATATTTCAATAGAAAATTTCAATATAATTTAAATATTTTAATAGAAAATCAGCCGAGGGCCAGATTAAAGGTCTTGGAGGGCCGGATCTGGCCCCCGCGCCGCATGTTTGACACCCCTGCTGTAGACTATTGATTCCCTGCGGTGTTGTTTTGTCTGGGGTCATATGCTCTGTGCTCCCTCTCAGCTGATGCGCCTAATCTTTATTTGTGTGATCGTGAAAAGTTCAGTCATGCTTTTCCCCTGAGGCCTGTCCACTGTTTCAATGTAAAGAGCCATAGATGAGGTGTGAGCATGCTAACAATGCTAACAGTGTGTGAGTGGCTTGCTCTGCACAGAGGGTGCATTTAGTGGAGAGGGGGATAAAGACAGTGTAGAGCTTTAAACACATAAAGACATAAAGGCTCTCTCCACACATAAGAGCCATGGGTCTAACGGCTTCTGTGGATGAACGCTGATGGAACATGTTCACAGATCAGGAGGCTTGGTCTGGACTGAGCCATGAAATGGGAAGCAATATTCGTTTTGTTATTTTATTTTATTTTATTTAACCTTTATTCATCCAGGTAAACCAATTGAGAACCAGTTCTCATTTACAATGGCGACCTGGCCAAGAGGCAGCACAATTAAAAGATGCATTCATAAAAACATACAGTGCAACATGAACAATAAAGACAATAATAAAAGACTACAACTAAAGGCAGGTACAATGATCTTAAAACAGTAATAAAAGATTACAACTAAAGACATGTGCAATAATCATGGACAGTAGCATGTAGAAAGTTCTTAAAAGTGCTGATTGGAATAAAAGAGCTGAGTTTCAGTGAGCGCTGCAAACTATTCCAGTCGCTCGCAGCGGCGAACTGGAAAGACAGGCGACCGAAGGAAGTGCGGGTTTTAGGGATGACCAGATTAATCAAACTGCTGGAGCGTAATGTACGGATTGAATTGTGAATTTGGAGAAGTGAACGAAGATATTGTGGAGTTTTGCCAATGAGAGTTTTGTAAATAAAGAGGAGCCAATGGATCTGTCTGCGGGAGTGAAGTGAGGGCCATTTTACCAGAGTGTAAAGTGTGCAGTGGTGAGTGTGAAAGGGAGCTCCAGTAACAAAACGGATGGCGATGTGGTAGATGATGTCCAGTTTGTGCAAAAGGGATTTGGAGGCAGACCTGTAGATGATGTCACAATAATCTAAAATAGGGAGTACTGTCATTTTGACCAGGAGGTGTTTGGCAGAGTGAGTGAGGGAAGATTTATTGCGATACAGGAAGCCTATGCGAGATTTGACTTTAGTGAGTACGGTGTTAATATGGATATCAAATGAGAGCGAGTTGTCTAACCAGATGCCGAGGTATTTGTATGAATTAACAATTTTTTTTTTTTTTTCATACGTTGATAAATCTTGATTTTCAATTTGATTTTTTTTTTCTTTCTTGTCAAAACAAAATAAAAATAGCTTTCAGTATTGATTTCTTGAATCAATTTGAACAATACAAATTAGTATTGGTCAGTGCCAGTTCAAAATAAAAACCTGATCTGAAACTTAAAGGCAAAGTAACGTTATTTTACAATCTGAGCCTTCTTTCGGTAATAAAACAAGTCGTTTGACTCGCCCATATCACGTTCGTGTCATTTGGAGCTGTTTGAAGAAAGTTATGTTGTAGCGTAACCATTAGCATTTGTTTTCGGGGCATTACTTTGCGGTCTCCAAATAACACAAACTTTAGCACTTTTCAAATCATAGAAGCCCGATGTCTTAATGTAAGAAATCGTTTGAAGCAAAAGTGGCCTGTAATCCGAGATTTATCCATAGTTTTCAGCTTTGCGTTTCATGTTTGGGGCCTAGCAGCACTCCGCGCATGCGCACTGGCGTCCTCATCTACTCGAAACTATGGCTAAATCTCGGATTACAGGCCACTTTTGCTTCAAACGATTTCTTACATTAAGACATCGGGCTTCTATGATTTGAAAAGTGCTAAAGTTTGTGTTATTTGGACACCGCAAAGTAATGCCCCGAGCAAATGATACAGCACCATGTTAAAAGATACGGGATCATTAGTAGAACAGAACGGCTCAACATAAGTTCTGCGATACTGCTCCAATTGACAGAAAAATGCTATGGGTGAGTAAAACTACTTGTTTTATTGCCGAAAGAAGGCTCAGATTGTAAAAAAACGTTAATTTGCCTTTAAAGATGAGAACATCACTAACAGCTTTGAACAAAATGGCAGATTATCTGTGCATCTTTGTTTGTGACGATTGATTTTCAAACGTGCTGTTTGACTTTAGCTCCACTTGACGTGATTTAAACCTGATGATTGGAAATATGTTGACCACAAGATGGTTTTAGCTCAGATCACCAGTCACAAGAGTCTATTTAAAGAACACTTTTACAGAGGCATTTTCTGAAGCCACCCACCACATGTGCTCTTTTAAAGGAACTGTATGGAACCTTTTACATTTCATAAGCTTTACCTTGCATCATGGAATAGATGAACATGTTCCAATCAAATACAGCTTTTACTGATGATGTAGGTTTATTTTTAATTACAGAAACATTGTTACATGTTTTTGTTGTCAAGACAATTATCCAGTCAGAAAGAGGAATGAGCCTCACATTTTTCATTTATTTATTTCATTTGTTAAAACAAAACAAAAATAACAGATGCAACACAATTGCATCTATACAATTATAACTTGAAGCCCCAGTGTGTAGGATTCGTGGCGCATAGGTGGATGGTGCTATTGCACTTTCTGTTTTAGCTACGGCAGACCTCGAGGGTCACCCGGGCGCTACTGTATAAATAAAACGCGGTCCCGTTTTTTTTTTTTTCTCATGAAAACACACATTCCCGATCATGTACCATGACACTCTACACATCAAATGAAACCTTACAGTCTCCTCTTTTTGACTATGCAATTCATTTCCCTGCACAATAATCACTCCCTGAGCACATGGGGCTTTTATACGGAAAAGCACAAAACGAGGTTAGCTTACCTTAGAATGCTTTGCACAGGTCAAACTCTGTATTTCACCATAAACTTGCTCTCAATTTGTCCGTAAGGATCCAGCGAATAAAATCCAGTAAAACAATTTAGTCCAAAACACGTGTTAGATCCATTACGACGTCTGATCCGGCAGCATGCTTGTGTTGTTTACCCAAAACCACGAGCCTTGCCGAAGGCGAAGGCGGAGCCCAAATGTCCTTCTGCGGCTCTCGTATTCAAAATGGCTGCCTCTGCATGGGGAAGATCCCCCTTTTATGTGACTATATCTAAGTCCAAAAGAATACTTTGATTTCATGATGGAAGTGAAAAGGCTTGGAAAACAATGTATTTTTGAATGGGTATCTTCAATTTCGGTAATTAACGGGTAAAAATCTTACACACTGTCCCTTTAAATATGAATGAAAAGTGAACAGAAATAAGCATAAGCTTATAATATCTGCCCCTTATCAACTCAAAATTATATTACAACAAAATATAATAATAATAATAATAATAATAATAATAATAATAATAATAATAATAATAATAATAATAATTAATAATAATAATACATAATCTTTTTACTGCACAGTACTACTATATCTTTTCATTAATTCCACTTTCACATTTTTCTTGAAAACTTGAATAGACTTTGATTTATTTTCATGTTCAAGACCGTTCCACAGACTGACTCCTTGGATTGAGACACATCTTTCCTTTGGTTTAGTTCTGAATACTGGTTTAGAAAAAATATCAGTTCCTCTTAATTTGAATCCATTTCTTTTTGAATCTATTTTGCAAGTTCATTGGTAATATTATTTGATGAGCTTTATACATAATTTTGAGTAAGTTATATTCTACCAATTCTTTAAATTTGAATGTTTTTAATTGTACAAATATAGGGTTTGTGTGGGCTCTGTATCCACTTCCATTTACCACACAGATAGCGCGTTTCTGTAAAAGGTTGTTTTACAGGCCCTTCCCCACACTTCAATACAATAAGTCCGATATGGAACAACCAGTGAGTTATATAAAAGAAACGCGTCATTTTTGCTAAGACAGTCCTTCACTTTGTGTAATACAGCTATTGTTTGTGATACTTTTGATTTAACTTGCTCTGTGTGATTTCCATGTCAAATGTTCATCAATTACAACACCTAAAAACCTGATCTCACTTGTCCTTTCAAACTCCAGTCCTTGTATGACCAATCTTGCATCTATGTCTTTCCTTTTGCAACTAAAAATCATAAACTTTGTCTTACTAATATTTATGGATAGTTTGTTGGCTTTGAACCATATCAAATTTTCTGAAACCTCATTTATATTTTTTTCCTGAGCAAAATAGAGTAGTATCATCTGCAAACAAAATACATTTGAGTAAACTAGAAACGGAATATCATTAACATAAATAAGGAAAAGTATAGGTCCAAGAACCGATCCTTGGGGTACTCCACATAATGTAAGATAATACTCTGATTTATTGTTATCGATTTCCACATACTGATATCGGTCTTTTAAGTAGCTCGTGACCCACTGATGTGCTACCCCTCTTATACCATATTTATATAATTTTATAATAGCATATAATAGTATCTCATAGTATCTCATGATCCAGAGTCAAATGCTTTTTAAAGTCTACAAAAATGCTGACCAAAAACTGTTTATTGTCCATGGCATTGGTTATTTCTTCTGTCAGTTCCATTATTGCTGTAGCAGTTGAATGTTTAGAGCGAAATCCATATTGGCTGTTGCTTAAAATTTTATATTTTTCAATAAATTTGTTCAATCTGATCACAAATAGTGTTTCTAGTATTTTAGAGAACTGTGAAAGCAGTGAAACAGGTCTATAATTCGAGGTATCATTTTTATTTCCTTTTTTAAAAAGTGGTATTATTTTGGCTACTTTCATACGGTCGAAAAATATTCCTAGGGTGAATGATAAATTACGTATATATGTGAAAGGTTGAATAACTATCTATAATTTGCTTTATCAATGACATATTTATATCTGTATAATTGTTTGTTTTTTTTATTAGCAAATTTATGAACAATTGTCAAGATTTCAATTTCTTTCACGTGCTCCAGAAACATACTATTTACATTTTCTTGTATAGTTTGTCCATCAATTGTTTCTTTCGGAATATTTTGTGATAACGTTGGACCGCTCCTGTTAACTTTGACAGTTCCCCAGACATAAAGTTCAAAGATTGTTTAATCTCATCCATGTCGTCCGTCTTTGGCATGTTCTTGTTTTTCATTTAAAATTTTTTTTTTTTTTAAAAAGTCCACTTGAGTGGTTTGCTCCGCTCAGTTTGAGCTAAACAGTGCTAGCTCCTGTTTGCCGATATTGGCTAATGAAGCTCAAACACGCACACAGACACAATGACAGTTCTGCCTCAGAAAACTCTCACCCGACCCGACCAAGGCGACCTGGCAAACCGCATAGAACAATGAAGCATTAATGAAATAACTTGGACAAACCAAGCTTGTTTCCGAACAGAAGTTAGCCCGTTAGCGTGCTTTCCTTTTGTAATTATTTTAAAGGTCCCATGGCATGAAATTTTCACTTTCTGAGGTTTTTGAACGTTAATGTGAGCTCCCCTACCCTGTTTAGGTCCCCCCCATGGTTAAAAGTTGTGAAATGTCTAAACTGAGCATTTGCGATCCTTTTCTGCGTTACAAAAAATCGGAGCTCAAACGGGGGATTTTGAACAAGGCACCTTATTGACGTCAGATCGAAAAAAGAAATGCAAATGCAGTTCCACCCCCGTCTGTCTGTACTCGGCGTCTCTGTAAATCACGCCCAGAGAGTTTGGACTGCGAATGCGCTAGGCAATGCGAAATGCGTTTTTTTATTTGCCTGGAGGCACGTCCGAGTGTTTCTAGGCTCGGAAGTCCTTTATCTGAGCCTCTGGACCTTTGAACAGCAGTGGTTTAATTTTATTTTCTGTGGAAATGTGTTTATTTTTCAATGGAACGCTTCAAATCTCTCACCCGTGCAAAAACAAGGAAATGGATCAGCTGAGAGCTAGAGCGGAGAGCGGAGAGTTTGGCCACACCCCCACCCTCTACTATTGGCCATCTCTTTTCTCCTCATTTGCATTCAAGCAACAACGCCCATTATGGCCTGTTCAGAGAGAGAAAAATTACTCTCTCATCTTATCTCTGTTTCTCATGCACTGAGTGTTGATTTTGAAGAAGGATTCATTTACAGTATTAGGGAACCATTAAGGAGCCATATAAAAGCATCAAGAAGTACCTTGTCATGGGATCTTTAAACCTAAAATGCCTCTCTCTGAAGAATGGTCATTACCTAAACTCCAGCATCATGAATTGGTGTTGGTGCAGCCTCTGAAGCTCAGTGAGTGACTTCTGGAGGTTGTGAGCTTTCACAGGAGGCATGGATACGAACATGCAGGATACATACAGTTCCTTTATCTTCCTCTCTATAAAGAAACTTGTTCTCCATCTCCTCTTCTCATCCTCTTCTGTGCTGAATCTTGAATAACTGTGGAATGAGCAAATGCTACAGGAAGTGAGTTTTCTTATCTAACTGTGGTCTGACTGGCACTGAACAGTTTTGGGGAGTCCTTGAGCTATAACATAATCTGTACAGTTGGACCTCTCAGCCCTGTACAAAGAGCCAGTGTGCACAGCTAGCATCAGCCTTTAGCCTTTAGCATTTGACCTTTCACCTTTTGGTCAGTGTGGAGCTCATGGCGTAATGCAGACCGCACATACACTCTGCTAATCTGCACTTCTGTTCATTAGCGTGATCTTGTTCATTTCATTTTGGAGAATTTGAGTTGTGTGTGAAGTGAGAATTTAAACAGCTTTCTCTTTCATTTAATTTCATTTTTACCTTTTGTCTTTCATATTTTACAATCAATATGGAGTGGGGCAGTTTGAATATGGCTAAAAACAATAGCTAATATGATTTTTGGTGAAGACGATTTGAATGAATGCTCAAATAAATGGGTATGAATGGAGGAGCATCCAAAATGAAATCTTTCCACTTTCTCCCTCTTCTGTTCTATCCTCCTCCCCTTTTTTCTTTTTTCTCTCCCTCCCTTACGCTCTCCCTCACTCTTATGTCTCTCCCCGTCACCATCTCTCCATCACAGAACCCCACTGGCAGACTGAACGAACCCTCCTGCCCTCCTCCTGTCTGAGTCTTATCCAAACCCCCCTCTCCTCTGTACGCTGTGATCCAGGACAAGATATGAACTGACCCCACTACTGCTCCCATCTCTCACTTCTCCACCCCCCCCTACCTCCCGCTCCTCCTCCTCTCCTCCTCTCCTCATGTACCAGATGCTCTCCCCAACAAAGCCCCGCCCACTCAAAGTCTGGGGCCCACAGCACAGCTTGGGACTAGAGCTTGGGACTAGAGTTTAGGATAGAACTTGGGACTAAAGCCGGGACTAAAGCGGTTGGCTGTTGTACAAAAGCTTCTCTTCATACCCCACATTTTATTTATCTTCATTTGGTTTCCAGCTGTGGTGGAAGAGCTAAATTTTTCAGTCCAGTTCAAAAATCTAGTGAAATAAAAAGTACAGTAGATACCTGCTGTCTACTGTAATAAAGTAAAAGTAAAAGTATCCACTTTAAAAATCAACATGAAGTAAAGTACAAATTACTTAATGCAGAGAAATAATTTCCCTACGGGGATGAATAAAGTTCTTCTTGTTCTTCTTGTTGTTCTTGTTGTTCTTGTTCTTCTTGTTGTTCTTGTTGTTCTTGTTCTTCTTCTTGTTCTTGTTCTTCTTGTTCTTGTTCTTCTTGTTCTTGTTCTTCTTGTTCTTGTTCTTCTTGTTCTTGTTGTTCTTGTTTTTCTTGTTGTTCTTCTTGTTGTTCTTGTTCATCTTGTTCTTGTTGTTCTTGTTGTTCTTGTTGTTCTTGTTCTTGTTGTCCTTGTTGTTCTTGTTCTTCTTCTTGTTCTTGTTCTTGTGGTTCTTGCTGTTGTTCTTGTTCTTGTTGTTGTTCTTCTTGTTCTTGTTGTTCTTGTTGTTCTTGTTGTTCTTCTTGTTCTTCTTGTTGTTCTTGTTGTTCTTGTTGTTCTTGTTCTTCTTGTTGTTCTTGTTCTTCTTCTTGTTCTTCTTGTTCTTCTTCTTTAAAATATTTTCATTAATATTGTGATTAAACATGAAGAGGATTTATTAAAAACACTAAAGGGACGTGAAATCTGTTGGTAACTAACAACATTAAATAAACCAACGGCAGAGATTTTCTATCCCCACTTGGAATAAAAAACACTAATTTGTCTTTTTAATATATTCACAATATTAAAATCTGTTTTGTTCACATAAGACAACAGTGATTTGTGATGCACTTCTGTGGCACCTGCTTACATCTGCTGGAACCAAGTGTCTCAGGGCACAAAATGGAGGATTTATTCAACAGTGATCAGAAAGGTATGCACTCAAAAACATGTCTGCAGGCAGGGACAGTAGAGGTACAGACATGTTTGAGAAGAATGTGAAATATGGAAAAGTTTTCTTCTTGTGGTTTTAAAATCAGAATTATGTTATTTCCTCTTCTAATAAGTGTGTCTCTTTCTGAACTATGACAGATTTTGCCTCATCATCTTAGGCCCCTTTGGCCACGCCTCTTTTGGGAATTAAACCCCCAACCCCCCGATTTACCACCTGCTCCCTGTAACCCCCCCCCTCTCTCTCTCTCTCTCTCTCTCTCTCTCTCTCTCTCCTTCCTCCTCTTTCTGACCCTCTCCACTCAGTGTTCAGTGTCTTTTTGTCTCTATTCTACTCTGCTCACAACCATCACTCAAGGTAAAGCTGCTTTTTTATTCTACAGACATTTTGGTAATTACTGTTTTGTTTTATTTCAAAATGGAATCGTTGCAATCCTTGCTGCAAATCATCTGCACAAGTGTGGAAGGTTTTATCTAAACGTGGGATCAACTAATGTAAGAATAATGACCATGACATATTGACTAGACCTAATTCTGCTTTTGTATTCTTTCCATATTAATTGCTGCCTTTTTTGTTTAAATAGTTGTATATGGCATTTTAACCATATCCTATCCAGACGTATTAAAATATTCTTGTATGTATGAGCCATTCTATTGTTTGGTAATTGAAAGCCACAGTATGGAACTTTTTAGCCAAACAATAGGCTATTATAAAAGCATGTTTTGGTTGGATTTATTTGCCTGAAAATCGTGCATCCTTACTCTAAGCAGGCTTGCATCTCCGCAAACCTGACTCTTATTCAGCCTGAAGAAACCCTCCTCTTGCCCGTTTCCATGGAGAATGTTCCAAAGTATGGCTTTAAAGGGATAGTGCGTTTTTTTAATGTTAATCTGTATGGGTTTCCTTCTAAAAGTTACGTGTGTTGACACCAGCTTACCTCTGACACTCTCAGCTGATCCCGGTTCGGCTCGCTTTCTGGAGCTCAGGTAATTAGGTCCGGTAACTTCTTTAAAACATTAAAGGGATATGCCACCCCCAGGTCAAATTTGGGCATCTCCCCACAGTCCAGAGACTAAAATAAGTGGTGGAAAGCGTTTTCCTGCTCACCCAGCCATTGTCCGAGTCTGTCGCCACTGACCGCAGCGGTATCTGCTGCTCCTCCGCGTTAGACTGGAGTCTAACGTCGCCAGAGAAAGATTTCGGCCAAAAGGAATTAATTTGCTCGATGCGTTTCCCAATTACTTTATGTGTAGTGCGCATTCATATCGAGTGCAAATAAATGTGCAAATCAACACGGAGAGCTTGACTTGGTCATTTTGGGTGGGAACTATTTTCCAGTGCGGACGAATACAGTCGAATCACGCAGCACGCTACCAGGGGAATCCCAGTTACGCACCGGGAAGGGAGTTCCCCTGTTGCACAACGTGGTGCGTCTCTGGACTGTGGGGAGATGCCCAAATTTGACCTGGGGGTGGCATATCCCTTTAAATAAAGCTTGTTTTTCTTCTCAAAACAAAACATTTGTCCGAAAGGTGATATATTTGCGTCCCAAACAGTTGTCAACGAAACATCCAGCAGCGAACTAAGTGATCGCGTATTGTGTCTGGCAACTTGTATCACAGCGCGCATATCAGCTGTATCAGCCTGATCACTTGTAAACTTCCCCTTGCGGCGGACCGCATCTGCCGTACACTTCCGCTAAAGGTGAACAGGCTAATACGCTAACGTTAGCGCAGTGATATGAGTCAGCAGACACAATATGCGATCGCTAAATTCGCTGCTGGATGTTTCGTTGACAACTGTTTGGGACGTGAATATATCACCTTCCGGACAAATGTTTTGTTTTGAGAAGAAAAACAAGCTTTATTTAATGTTCCAGAGAAGCTACCGGACCTCCCTACGTGGGCTTGAGAAAGCGAGCGGAACCGGGATCAGCTGAGAGTGTCAGAGGTAAGCCGTTGTCAACACACGTAACTTTTAGAAGGAAACCCATACAGATTAACATAAAAATAAAAAAAAAATGCACTATCCCTTTAATTTCAGGTCTCTTCTTGCAGACTGTTCTAGGATTGTGTTAAGACAGAACAGCGCCCTCTACCATTGATCAGCTGTTTTCTATTAACGTTTATGGAGATGGTTATTGTTCATTTGTTTGCAAGCCCCAAGGCGCTCTTCAGGAGGTCAGTTATTTTATTAGGGGGGGCTGTTAATCCAAAGTCCAAATGTCCAATAATGTGTCTTAAAAGTGGTTTATTAAAAGTAGATTCTTGGACTGAAGAAATGAACTTTTCCTGGATGCCTTTAGAATGATCCTGAGCTGTATCAGAGCAATTATAATAGTACATAGACTAGTATATGCTCATGGACCACTATGGAACCTACCTGGACCACTAAGGGAAGCCACATGGGAATATAAAAGAAAGTACTAGGATTTAATGTTGAGAACTAAACCGGGACTAAACCTGGACTTCACAGCCTAAATGAGATGTGCACTAGCGTCTGAACCGGTCTTTGTTGGTCTTATTCCAAATCTCTGGAAGATTATCCCCTCCTGGTACAGACATTGTGCTGTGGAAGACTCTTTGTCATTCTGGTTTTGTTTAAATAATTTCAGGTTGAATCATTTTGAAATCAGTGGTTCTGAGTCTATTGTATGTAATGTCTCTTTTACTTTATATCTTGGTAGTTATTGTTGTTGCTATAGTGCTAAAGGCAGGTTGGTTGATTTTTATTTTGTTTAGTCACTTTTTAAGCTTGTTTTAATGCTGTTTTGAACTTGGCCTAGTTCTGGATTTCTTGGAATATTAAAGGTCCCATGGCATGAAATTTTCACTTTCTGAGGTTTTTGAACGTTAATGTGAGCTCCCCTACCCCCCCCATGGTTAAAAGTTGTGAAATGTCTAAACTGAGCATTTGCGATCCTTTTCTGTGTTACAAAAAATCGGAGCTCAAACGGGCAATTTTGAACAAGGCACCTTATTGACGTCAGATCGAAAAAAGAAATGCAAATGCAGTTCCACCCCCGTCTGTCTGTACTCAGCGTCTCTGTAAATCACGCCCAGCGAGTTTGGACTGCGAATGCGCTAGGCAATGCGAAATGCGTTTTTTTATTTGCCTGGAGGCACGTCCGAGTGTTTCTAGGCTCGGAAGTCCTTTATCTGAGCCTCTGGACCTTTGAACAGCAGTGGTTTTATTTTATTTTATGTGGAAATGTGTTTATTTTTCAATGGAACGCTTCAAATCTCTCCCCCCGTGCAAAAACAAGGAAATGGATCAGCTCAGAGCGAGAGCGGAGACTGGAGCATTTGGCCACGCCCCCACCCTCTACTATTGGCCAGCTTTTTTCCTCCTCATTTGCATTCAAGCAACAACGCCCAGAATAAAGAGTTTGAGAGAGATATTTATGACTCTTTCTCATCTTATCTCTGTTTCTCATGCAGTGAGTGTTGATTTTGAAGAAGGATTCATTTACAGTATTGGGGAACCATTAAAGAGCCATATAAAAGCATCAAGAAGTACCATGTCATGGGATCTTTAAGGTGTTGTAGTTTACCTATTTTCTGTAATGTTTCCTTATCATAAACAGACCTGGAGTTTACGGTACTTTTTTCACACATGAAATCCTGCATATTTAGGCTTCTCTCAAACTGAAAACACTCTTCTCCACCTTGTGATGTCATGTGTTAATACAGGAAGTGCTCCACAACAGACTACAGGAGCGGAGCATTTTGAGCTTTGGAGCAGCAATGTTGTAACATGGTTTACAGCTCACAAGAGTCAATTTTGTGTAATATAGGACCTTTTAAACCATGAAAATTGTATTTGGTATGCGTGAAAATTGTGCAGAGGAAAGTGCTTTGTTTATTTGGTTAAATCCCCTCAAATGCACAAAGTTTTTCGACATGTTCCATTGTTGTGACGCTTGGACCAATCAGCATGAAATATTCAGTCTTCACTTTCCACTTGGAAACATTTGTACCCCTCTGAAGTGAGCTCCACATATTTATCACAGTGCTCCTTTTAAACAAATGACATTATTCTGAGTCAGCTTCTGTTTAATGGCTTTCGATGAGTAACTGTTAAATCAGACTGGACAACCTGCTGTGTAATGACTTCAGCCAATTCACTGTACCTCATTTTTACTGTCTCTTAAAATGTGAGAAACCAAATTACTTCATTTTGCACAGTTTGCAGTGGTCCAAAGTTCTTCCTCGCTTACCTTATGCATTCTGAGTATCCTAATTATTCACCATGAGTTTCCAGAGCAGAGCTTTGCCTTCACAGGAAAGTGAACAACCACTAAGGACTCTCAGACAATAAAACCTCAAGAGCTGCTTATACAATATACCTGTACTGATATGCATGCATTTATAGTGCCTTTCATGACACCCAGAGCGCTTTACAGTTCATTCCTCATTCACTCCACACTTGGTGGTGGTAAGCCACAACTATTGTAGCCACAGCTGCTCTGGGGCAGACTAACGGAAGCAAGGCTGCCAATCTGCGCCATCGGCTCCTCTGACCACCACCAACACTCACACACACATCACTTTCATACTAGGCAATGTGGGTGAAGTGTCTTGCCTAAGGACACAATAACAGTTTTTGCAACTGGCGCCCCCCTGTGGCACCTGGAATATAAATATATATACGAAAATATCAGGTACAGGTCCTTTTTAAGTTAAAAAAAAAAACAAACAGGTATTACACTTCTAGGCTTGTGAGTTGAGCATTGGACAGAATCTTAAAGCTAACCGTATGTAGGGTTTGAAGAAGAAGAAGAATGACTTTATTGATCTCACACAGGAGAAATTGTCCTCTGCCTTTGACCCATCCTTTATTCAGGAGCAGTGGGCAGCACATGACTGCGCCCGGGGACCATCTCCATGATCTTGTTGCTTAGGCTTGGTCAGGACCTAAGCTGGAGGATTTTTACCTATGGCATGTTTTGGGTTGATGGGGGAAACTTATTGACATCAGATGGAAAAAAGAAATGCAAATGCAGTTCCACCCCCGTCTGTCTGTACTCAGCGTCTCTGTAAATCACGCCCTGCGAATGCGCTAGGCAATGCGAAATGCGTTTTTTTTATTTGCCTGGAGGCACGTCCGTTTCTAGGCTCGGAAGTCCTTTATCTGAGCCTCTGGACCTTTGAACAGCAGTGGTTTAATTTTATTTTCTGTGAAAATGTGTTTTTTTCATTGAAAAGGCTCTCCTTTCCTCCTCCGCTCTTAAAACGTGGAAATGGATCAGAGAGCAGACAGCTGTAAAATGTGAGAAAACTAAATATCTTTCTGACCTGGTGTCAAGAAACTTAAAAAATCCAAGAGCTCTTTTTAAAACCATTGGGGATGTTCTTAACCCCATCCAGTCCACTACTGTAGAGTCCTCATCTGAGGCCTGTGAAAAATTTCTTACATTTTTCATTGGAAAAGTTGCTCACATTAGGGCCAATATTGTGACTAAATCTGCTCACCTATGTTCAAACAAAGTTTGCTCTAACACACTATTGCACTTTGAGCCCGTATCCATGGACTGTATTTCGAATGTGGTCAGTAAGCTTAAGCCTTCTTCCTGCCCAACTGACCCTATCCCGTCACATCTTTATAAGGAAGCTTGGACAACTGTTGGCTGCAGTGTTTTAAAAATTATTAACAGCAGCCTTGTTTCTGGTGTTGTGCCCACATTCTGTAAAGAAGCTGTGGTTGTTCCCCTCTTAAAAAAACCCAGTCTTGACATGTCAGTGGTCTCCAATTATAGACCTATCTCCAAGCTTCCTTTTGTGGCCAAAATTCTGGAGAAATGTGTCCTCCTGCAGCTCCAGTCTTTTCTAGAAGCACATGGCACTTTTGACATCTTCCAATCAGGCTATAAGGCATTGCACAGCACAGAGTCTGCACTTTTAAAGGTTTTTAATGACCTGTTTTTAGTGACTGATTCTGGTGATTCTGCCATTTTAGTGCTTTTAGACTTGACTGCTGCCTTTGACACAGTGGACCATGCAACTCTTTTAAATCGGCTGGACAACTATGTTGGTGTCAGGGGGACTGCACTTGAGTGGTTCAGGTCCTTCCTCAGTGGGAGATGCTGCTCAGTCAGACTGGGGGACTCCACCTCGTCCACTGCTCCTCTTAACTGTGGAGTCCCCCAGGGTTCCATTCTCGCGCCTATTCTGTTCGCTTTGTACCTTCTCCCACTGAGTGAAATTTTTAAAAAACACAATATTCAATATCACTTTTATGCAGATGACTGCCAAATTTACCTGCCACTCAAAAAATGCTCTTCCGGTCCCCTGACACCTCTCCTTGCTTGTCTGAGTGACGTCAAGGCTTGGCTGGCCCACAATTTCTTAAGTCTTAATGAGGGTAAAACTGAAGTTGTGTTGTTTGGCAAAATTGACCCCCTCTTAGACTTGGGCCCACTTAAACAGCAAGTGAAATCTTCTGTTACCAACCTTGGCGTCACTATTGACAATGATTTTAAGCTTGATAAGCACGTGAATGCGGTCGTCAAATCTGGCTTTTATCATTTAAGGCTTTTATCCAAAATCAAATCCTTTTTATCTTTTAAATCTTTCGAACAAGTCGTGCACGCTTTTATCTCTTCTCGTTTAGACTACTGTAATGCACTTTTCTCTGGCATTAGCCACCATGCACTTTCTCGTCTACAGCTAGTCCAAAACTCCGCTGCGCGCCTTTTAACCGGTACCAAAAAACGAGAGCACATAACTCCGATTTTAGCATCTTTGCACTGGCTCCCCGTTCGTTTTAGAGTTGATTTTAAAATTGTATTGTTTGTTTTTAAAGCTTTGAATGGACTGGCCCCGGATTACATCTCGGACCTCATCCAGATTTACACCCCCGCCCATGCTCTGAGGTCCGAGGGCCAGCTCCAACTCGTGGTTCCTAAGACGAGACTTAAAACCAGAGGAGACGGAGCCTTTTCTGTGGCTGGACCAAAGCTGTGGAACGCTCTGCCTCCTCACATCAAAACAGCTCCCACTGTGGAGTGTTTTAAGTCTCGTCTTAAGACCCACTTTTATTCTCTGGCTTTTAATCCCGCATGAGTTGTGTGGTCCTCTGTGTTTTTATTGTTTTTAGTTATTTTATTATTATCAGTTTATTTATTGCTTTTTTTAGTAATGTTTTTATAATTGCTTTTGTTTTTAGTGATTGTATTATTAGCACTTTATTTATTGCTATTTTAGTAATGTTATTATTAAGTTCTATTGATTTTATGTGCAGCACTTTGGAAACTGTCTCTGTTTATAAAATGTGCTATAGAAATAAAGTTGGATTGGATTGGAGACAGCTGAGAGCTGAGAGCGAGAGCGGAGAGTTTGGCCACGCCCCCACCCTCTACTATTGGCCATCTCTTTTCTCCTCATTTGCATTCAAGCAACAACGCCCATTATTGCCTGTTCAGAGAGAAAAAAAATACTCTTTCTCATCTTATCTCTCTTTCTCATGCACTGAGTGTTGATTTTGAAGAAGGATTCATTTACAGTATTAGGGAACAAGGCACCTTATTGACGTCAGATCGGAAAAAAAAATGCAAATGCAGTTCCACCCCCGTCTGTCTGTACTCAGCGTCTCTGTAAATCACGTTTGGACAGCGAATGCGCTAGGCAATGCGAAATGCGTTTTTTTTTATTTGCCTGGAGGCACGTCCGAGTGTTTCTAGGCTCGGAAGTCCTTTATCTGAGCCTCTGGACCTTTGAACAGCAGTGGTTTAATCTTATTTTCTGTGGAAATGTGTTTATTTTTCAATGGAACGCTTCTCATCTCTTCCCCCCGCAAAAACGTGGAA